>JAVIAB010000125.1:38594139-38654139 GCA_032433765.1 Megaustenia siamemsis
ATAACTATTTGAAAACAACAGAGCTATTTGAAGTCATCAAAACACTCAAAAAATGAAACAAAGAACCACCACCAAAAACAGCTTGTCTTCTTCACTTCCGGAGTTCCTCGAAAAATTCAAAATATCCCTAATCCTCCACTTAAGGCATCATCTCAGAACTAAATGAACTGGCACAATCCAGGCAGGTGGCATTGCAATGTATACCCTTCCACAGCGAAATTGCTGGAAATGAGGTAGCTGATAAAGTAAAGGTAAATTACGAGACTTGAATCGGCGTCCTAGCACGAGAGTTTTCGCCCAAATGTACTCGGCCGCCAATCTAGGAGTTCGAAAACTTCTGGATAGTGTCGTTCCAAGATCCAAACTAACGATGCGAGGCGACATTCCTCACCTTCCCAAGGTAATACTCTTGGTATTCTCACAACAGTGAGAAACAGTGAGATCAAGACTATCATACGAAATAAGTGCAGAACAAACTGGAAGCAAGCGCTTTAAATATAAGACATCCGGAGAATCCATTACATCCGCTGGCACTGAAAGCCCAGACCATCATTTTCCCACTGCCACTCAGAACAGGCTAAAGAGATACAACGAAGACGATGGCGCTGGATAGGACACACACTGCGGAAGCCAACTGAGAGTATTACACAACAGACCCTTTTTTGGAATCCCCAGGGGAAAAGACAAATAGGAAGACCAAAGAATTCTTGGAGAAGACAGATAGAAGCAGAGATGAAGATGATGGGGAAGACATGGAACGATCTTAAAAGAATGGCAAGAAACAGAACGACTTGGAAAGTGTTTGTTGAGGACCTATGCTCCACATGGAGCTGAAAGGTAGAAGAGGAAGAAGTGCAGAATAAACTGGAGGCAAGCGCTGTAAATATAAGAAATGCGGAAAATTCATTACATTCGCTGGCACTGAAAGCTCAGATCATCATTTTCCCACTTCCACTCAGAAAAGGCCACCGCAGACTTCCAATTTTACCGCTTAGGATTAGCCACCGCTAACGAATGCCACTGCGGATGAAAGGCCCAGACTCCGTAAAATAATCTTCAGTAATGCAAAAACTATACTGAACTGCGACGTCAGTCCTGGCCCAACGAAATGGACATACAACAATAATTGTGGGGACAATATGAAGAGGACTGTGAGCTTCGTTCTGACGACAAGGAAGATGACATAGCATGAATAACAGCTTCTCGAACGCGGAGAGAGAGACAGAGACAGAGAGAGAAGAGAAAGGTACAGAGAAAGACAAGAAGAGAAAGAGAGACAGAAAGAGGGAGAGAGAAAGAGGGAGAGAGAAAAAGAGAGAGATAATAAAAGAGAGAAATAGAGAGAGAAAGAGAGAGGGGAGGGAAATAGAGGGAAAGAGAGAGGAAGAGAGCGAGAAAGAGAACGAGCGCGAAAAAGAGAAAGAGAGCGAGAAAGAAGGAGAGAAAAGAGAGAGAAGTAGAAAGAGAAAGAGAGAGAGAGAGAGAACGGGAGAAAGAAAGAGAGAGAGAAAGGGATACAGATAGACAGGCAGACAGACAGATTAAGAGTTGGAGAAATGAAATTGCAAGTAAAAAAGATTGAAGGCATTGAACCAATGGTTACATCATCGTAATAGTCTTGAAGACGGGCCCGCTGTAATCTCTAGTACCCTGACACGGGTCAAAAACATGACTGACAGGAGGTTAAGTGTGACCTGATTCAGCACAAGTAGGTCTCGTGCCGGAGATACTGACTTCCGGCTATGGTCACGTGGTAAAATGTGACCCCGCCATAAGCGGGGAAAATTAATTTCAAGGAAATATTTGGTAGAACTGTCATCGTTCCAGTGATTATACTTTCTTCTGGGGAAAGCAATACAGATTTGCATTTAAATGTTGGACACAAATACAATAAAATGTTGCTATATACAAGATTAGATCGTCCATCAAATGTGCCGCTTGTCAATAATAGAATATGGACTCTAGCACAGTGTTTCCTCGCCATTTTATGTAAATTTATTATTGTATAACACTGCATACAGCAAAAAAATAGATAGATAGACAGGCAGACAGACAGACCAGAAATATGGATAGATGGATGGATAGATGTATTGACGGAAAGACACGCAGATAGACAAAGAAACAGACAGACAAACAGACAAGAAGACAAAGAAACAGACAAGCAACCACGCAGGCAGACAAACAAAACAGACAGGCACACAGACAGACAGACAGACAAAGAAACAGACAGACAGGCAGACAGAGGAACAGACAGAGAGGCAGGCAAAACAAAAGGCAGGCAAGGCGGGCGGATGGACTGAGACAGACAGACAGACAGATAGTATACTCACACACAGAAAGAAAGCATGCCACTTTTTGTTTTAATAGAAGAATATACGCTTAGCAATGAAACACTTGAATTGTGTAATAGAATACACTAGAAAATTGTCAAGTGAAAGTGACAAGAATTGAAAATAATTGCATGTAGCATGAAATGTTAGGAACGGAAAATAAGAAATCGTGACACGATCGACGGGGGAAAATAGATACCATGATAAGATTATGATAGAGTGTAAATGACAGCATTGTGAACAAGCATCGCGAAATGACATAATGACGAAGTGAGAGCTGTAAAAAAAAATTGGCAGCAGTATGAAACTAGAACAGTCTGACCGAACAAAAGCATCGTATTACAAAATATGTGAAATAATAACTACATTAAACAAGAACATGTTAAAAAAGAACATCACAAATTACGATGAGATTTTTGCTCGTTGAAATTATACCCAACACCCACTCATTACAGGAACTCACTTTTGGGACCCCGTATCGCAGATGGAGTCTCCCACAATTCTCAGACTTAATTACACCAAAGAAATACTTCACGAAACTTCCAGAATAAAGCTCGACCGAATATCGCAGCTTGAGATGTCACTTTTTGCACTCTTTCATACATGATTTTTATTAATAACACTTGCTTGAATCGTGGCCAGTGCAAATTAAATAAACAAAAATAAAATGCTGAAAATGAGTGGAGATTTCTGTTTTCATATTCTAAAGAGAATGACCTCTGACATGACACGCCGCACCAAAGATTACAGTCTCTGATTCATCGTCTCTTTGGATGTATTTCTCTTCTATAATACTGTTTTTGTATCTCCCATATCATGAATTATAATATAAAATTAGTATAAATCAAAGCTTCATTACAAAATTATTTTAGTTTCATTATTGTTTTGAATTCAATTTCAGAATTGTAATAAATTGTATATGATTGCCTATATAGGTGATTCAAGTTGAGTAGCGGAAGCTAAAACTGTAATAATTTTTGAGGGATGAAATTATTTTTTCTGCATCAGAAAATGCTAAAATTGTAATATGAGCACTTATCTTACGAGCACCGATCTACTAAAACACCATATGAGCACTGATCTACTAAAACCCCATATGAACACTTATGAGCACTGATCTACTAAAACACCATATCAACACTTATCTACTAAAACACCATATGAGCACTGATCTCCTAAAACACCATATGAGCACTAATCTACTAAAACACCATATGAGCACTAATCTACTAAAACACCATATGAGCACTGATCTACTAAAACATACTATGAACACTTATGAGCACTAATCTACTAAAACACCACATGAACACTTATAAGCATTGATCTACTAAAACACCATATGAACACTTATCTTATGAACACTAATCTACTAAAACACCAAATGAACACTTATGAGCACCGATCTACTAAAACACCATATGAACACTTATGAGCACCGATCTACTAAAACACCATATGAACACTTATGGGCACAGATCTACTAAAACACCAAATGAACACTTATGAGCACTGATCTACTAAAACACCATGTGAACACTTATGGGCACTGATCTACTAAAACACCATGTGAACACTTATGGGCACTGATCTACTAAAACACAACATGAATACCTATGGGCACTGATCTACTAAAACACCACATGAACACTTATGAGCACCGATCTACTAAAACACCACATGAACACTTATGGGCACTGATCTACTAAAACACCAAATGAACACTTATGGACACTGATCTACTAAAACACCACATGAACACTTATGGGCACTGATCTACTAAAACACCATGTGAACACTTATGGGCACTGATCTACTAAAACACCACATGAACAGTTATGAGCACTGATCTACTAAAACACCACATGAACACTTATGGGCACTGATCTACTAAAACCCCAAATGAACACTTATGAGCACCGATCTACTAAAACACCACATGAACACTTATGGGCACTGATCTACTAAAACACCAAATGAACACTTATGGACACTGATCTACTAAAACACCAAATGAACACTTATGGGCACTGATCTACTAAAACACCAAATGAACACTTATGGGCACTGATCTACTAAAACACCAAATGAACACTTATGGGCACTGATGTACTAAAACACCAAATGAACACTTATGGGCACTGATCTACTAAAACACCAAATGAACACTTATGAGCACCGATCTACTAAAACACCACATGAACACTTATGGGCACTGATCTACTAAAACACCAAATGAACACTTATGAGCACCGATCTACTAAAACACCACATGAACACTTATGGGCACTGATCTACTAAAACACCAAATGGACACTTATGGGCACTGATCTACTAAAACAGCACACATACAATAATTAAAACAGACCCTTTCCTTTTTCATTTCTTCTTTCAGCAGCAAATAAAAAAAACTACCTCAATGTCAAAATGTGTTTTAAAAACAGGAAAAGTGAAAACTAACAAATCTCCAGATGTCTTCTTTTCACGTTCACGTTTATATCTCCGAAGATTTAACTAAATCACCACGTGCACACAGAAACAAGATACATGGGTAACATGTATAATAAAATGATTAACTTTGGAAAGAAAAAGTAACTAACGTTCAAAAGTGAGAGTTTATTGATAAAACAACGAATCGAAATCAACGTTATTGCAGAGAAAACATTATACGTCAAAGCACACATTTGGGGACAATAATGGTTGAAAAATTGCAGCACACCAGTCCTAAATTTAAATAATGTTGATAAATTCCCGAATGCCATGACATTTTTTCTAATCATATATATATATATATATATATATTAGTAGTAGCCTCTGTCAGTCATAGTTGACTATGGATTTTTTCTGCGCCCCTAGAAATGTTTTTTTTTCTTTCCTCATGTATTCTCTTTCTCTGTGAATCTGTCTGCTTCTTGGTTGAGGTGAATCTTTAGTGTTTTTCCAGAGATTGCGGTCTGCAGCTTTGTCTTCCCATACTGCAGGGTTTATATTCAGAGTCTTCATGTCGCGTTTACACACATCTACAAATCGAAGTTTTGGGCGCCCCCTAGTTCTTTTACCATCTGCCAGTTGTCCATAGAGTATATCTTTCAGTATGCGGCCATCTTGCATACGGTGTACAATGCCAAGCCAGCGTAACCTCCGTTGTTTGGGCAGCGTGTTGATATTCTGGAGGCCTGTGCAAGTCATGATCTCCTCGTTTGTCACTTTATCCTTCCAGGTGATACCAAGAATACGGCGTAGACATCGCATATGGAATGCATTTAGCCTTCTCTCCTGCTTTACGCAATATATATATATATATATATATATATATATATATATATAAATGTATGATGAACATGATGTATTCATATATTTTTTATTATCAAACATGCTCGGATACCCTCACTCTCACTCTCTCTCTCTCTTTCATACACATACACATACAGACTGGAAATGAAGATCCAGTTATTCCACATGGAGGTAATGTCAATTGAACTAAAGTCTAATCTGTTGCTGGAAACTTGTTGCATGCTTTTTTTTTCGAAACTTCGACAATAATTCATGCCCAGTGCTTAATGCATAAAATACGTAAACATCATTATCATCATGTGCCATACCGGTTGGCGTAGGTGATCATGTCCCTCCACAATATTCTATCTACAGTTCATTGTATCAGTTCTGTTGTTGACTGTTTTCCATGCCATGACACCAAGCTATCCAGTATTTTCTCTCTTTCTTGTCCGCAATCTCTCTTTCCTTTTATTTTGCCAGTTGTAACCAAGTATTCCAACTTTCCTCTTCTCATAATGTGCCCGAAAAATGTTGATTGCTTCTTTCTGATGTTTTTTAAGAGCTCCCTTTTAGTGTTGGCCTCTTTGAGAACTTCCTCATTGGTCTTTTTAGCTGTCCAGGGAACTTTCAACATTCTTATGAGAAATCCCATCTCTGTGGCCTCTAATCGTATTTTCATTTGTTTGTCTACTGTCCATGATTCGCTTCCATAGGTCAGAATTGGTTCTATATAGCACCTATGAACTCTCTTTCTCATTTTTATTGACATAGATTCGTTGCATAAGATATTTTTCATTTTCTGAAATGCTATTTTGGCCTGACGTAAACATACAAATATTAAAAAAAAAAAGCAAAGTATCCCCGTCACGCCAAGTGTCGGTGTATAGGAAATATGGTGTTAGTGACCATACATTTTACAGACCTTCGCCACATGATTTTTGGGGTAATGTGGTCGGTATTACGCCCTCGCCGCTTTACTTTTCCAGAAAAAATCCGTTAACCCATTTAAGACTGGGCGAACCCGTAAGCCGTCGGTTGGGATCGAACCCTACCCCTTGTCCTTTGTAGTCCAGTTCACTAACCATTGAGCTATCGCGGCTCCCTTAACATACAAATACATTAAAGTAATGAAACTAATAAATAAAGATCAAATACTAAACATATTACTGCACTATACATCAGAGCTGATGGAGTTAATTGGAGGTTGGAGAGGATCTTATTTCAAAGAGTCGTCTTCTTTTTAAACATGAGGTATTTCCTTGGGCGTTCTTTCTTTCTCTTTTCTGCTTCTTTGCGCTAGATTAAGTTTGGGATTAAAACACGCTTGTGCATGTTGTCCACTTTTGACGATTCCTAAAAATGTTTCTAAAGTGATCAACAATATTTTCACTGAACAGATTGACAACAATAATGTTAGTGTTCCATTTTCCCACCAAGTTCTATGTTGTCTCAATGATAATAAAGTTATTTCATTTCTTGACTAAGTTTATATTTGGCGTATTCCCAATTCGTTTTTTTATCTATCTATCCTGTCCCCATATTTAATGTCCGCAGTGGAAATGGCAGTGGAGAATACCAGACACAAGGGTCGACCACGAAAAAGATGGATGGATGGAATATTAGAAGCACTAGGAAACATAACAGCAGCAGAGGCGAGAAGAGCAGAAGACCGCAAATTATATCTCCCCTCGACGCTGAAAGGCAAATGAGGAAGGAAAGAAGAAGAGGAAGTGGAAATGGTCCACTTACTCATCTCATAATCCTCCTTTTACGAAAGATCCTTCTTGCTGCCCCATGTGCTGTTGTTGGACATTTTCAGCGATCAGTTTATTCGGATAGTCTTCTCACCAGTATCTTCACACCTTCATTGCTTACCCTGTCCCTAAAACCTCCATGGTTGCGACAATCATGGCAAGTGACAGTGGCTCTGGTCGCGACAAACATGGCAAGTGACAGTGGCTCTAGTCGCGACAAACATGGCAAGTGACAGTGGCTCTAGTCGCGACAAGCATGGCAAGTGACAGTGGCTCTAGTCGTGACAAACATGGCAGGAAATAGTGGCTATAGTCGCGACAAGCATGGCAAGTGACAGTGGCTCTAGTCGCGACAAGCATGGCAAGTGACAGTGGCTCTAGTCGCGACAAGCATGGCAAGTGACAGTGGCTATAGTCGCGACAAGCCTGGCAAGTGACAGTGGCTCTGGTCGCGAAAAACATGGCAAGTGACAGTGGCTCTGGTCGCGACAAACATGGCAAGTGACAGTGGCTCTGGTCGCGACAAACATGGCAAGTGACAGTGGCTCTGGTCGCGACAAACATGGCAAGTGACAGTGGCTCTGGTCGCGACAAACATGGCAAGTGACAGTGGCTCTGGTCGCGACAAACATGGCAAGTGACAGTGGCTATATATTCGCGACAAGCATGGCAAGTGACAGTGGCTCTGGTCGCGACAAGCATGGCAAGTGACAGTGGCTCTAGTCGCGACAAGCATGGCAAGTGACAGTGGCTATAGTCGCGACAAGCATGGCAAGTGACAGTGGCTATAGTCGCGACAAGCATGGCAAGTGACAGTGGCTCTAGTCGCGACAAGCATGGCAAGTGACAGTGGCTATAGTCGCGACAAGCATGGCAAGTGACAGTGGCTATAGTCGCGACAAGCATGGCAAGTGACAGTGGCTCTAGTCGTGACAAACATGGCAAGTGACAGTGGCTCTAGTCGCGACAAGCATGGCAAGTGACAGTGGCTATAGTCGCGACAAGCATGGCAAGTGACAGTGGCTCTAGTCGTGACAAACATGGCAAGTGACAGTGGCTCTAGTCGTGACAAACATGGCAAGTGACAGTGGCTCTAGTCGCGACAAGCATGGCAAGTGACAGTGGCTATAGTCGCGACAAGCATGGCAAGTGACAGTGGCTCTAGTCGCGACAAGCATGGCAAGTGACAGTGGCTCTGGTCGCGACAAGCATGGCAAGTGAAGGTGGCTCTAGTCGCGACAAGCATGGCAAGTGACAGTGGCTCTAGTCGCGACAAGCATGGCAAGTGACAGTGGCTCTAGTCGCGACAAGCATGGCAAGTGACAGTGGCTCTGGTCGCGACAAGCATGGCAAGTGACAGTGGCTCTAGTCGCGACAAACATGGCAAGTGACAGTGGCTCTAGTCGCGACAAACATAGCAGGTGACAGTGGCTCTAGTAGCGACAAGCATGGCAAGTGACAGTGGCTCTAGTCGCGACAAGCATGGCAAGTGACAGTGGCTCTGGTCGCGACAAGCATGGCAAGTGACAGTGGCTCTAGTCGCGACAAACATAGCAGGTGACAGTGGCTCTAGTCGCGACAAACATAGCAAGTGACAGTGGCTCTAGTCGCGACAAACATAGCAGGTGACAGTGGCTCTAGTCGCGACAAACATAGCAGGTGACAGTGGCTCTGGTCGCGACAAGCATGGCAAGTGACAGTGGCTCTAGTCGCGACAAACATAGCAAGTGACAGTGGCTCTAGTCGCGACAAACATAGCAAGTGACAGTGGCTCTAGTCGCGACAAACATAGCAAGTGACAGTGGCTCTAGTCGCGACAAACATAGCAGGTGACAGTGGCTCTGGTCGCGACAAGCATGGCAAGTGACAGTGGCTCTAGTCGCGACAAGCATGGCAGGTGACAGTGGCTCTAGTCGCGTCAAGCATGACAGGTGACATTGGCTCTAGTCGCGGCATGCATAGCAGGTGACAGTGGCTCTAGTCGCGACATGCATAGCAGGTGACAGTGGCTCTAATCGCGACAAACATGGCAAGTGACAGCGGCTCTAGTCGCGACAAACATGGCAAGTGACAGCGGCTCTAGTCGCGACAAACATAGCATGTGACAGTGGCTCTGGTCGCGACAAGCATGGCAAGTGACAGTGGCTCTAGTCGCGACAAGCATGGCAGGTGACAGTGGATCTAGTCGCGTCAAGCATGAGTGGTGACAGTGGCTCTAGTCGCGACATGCATAGCAGGTGACAGTGGCTCTAGTCGCGACAAACATGCCATGTGACAGTGGCTCTAGTTGCGACAAGCATGGCAGGTGACAGTGGCTCTAGTCGCGACAAGCATGACAGGTGACAGTGGCTCTAGTCGCGACAAACATAGCAGGTGACAGTGGCTCTAGTCGCGACAAGCATGACAGGTGACAGTGGCTCTAGTCGCGACAAACATAGCAGGTGACAGTGGCTCTAGTCGCGACAAGCATGACAGGTGACAGTGGCTCTAGTCGCGACAAGCATGGCAGGTGACAGTGGCTCTAGTCGCGACAAGCATGGCAGGTGACAGTGGCTCTAGTCGCGACAAGCATGGCAAGTGACAGTGGCTCTAGTCTTTCCTTCCATCACATTAGCCAAGACCCCGGTATCCAAAGGGAAGAAAATTTGATGTAAAAGAGTCAAAATGACAATCCTGCGATGAACACTTGACAGTCGGGATGGACGAATATTGTTCGAACTCCGAGTCAAAAGTACAAGTACTAAGATGAAATTTATTAGACAAAATTGTATGTGTTTTACGAGGATCCCCAATCGATGGGTTTCATTGTCTACACTAAGATACCAAATAAAATCGATTTTCGCTTTCATGACTATGGCTCTATATCATCTAAATAATATACAGGAGTGGGAATAACGCATATTTTGAGGTAGACCCATTATAAGACGATGTGCACAAACTAGCCAGGGCTAGAATTGTAGTTCCCTCAACATCAGAAATAGTGTGAGCGCAGGAGAATAATAATGGGAAGATGATGATGATGATGACGAAAAGAGTTCGTTGCGGTATCTTTTATATTTAGTTATGTCTTTGAAAGGGGCAGGGTTCGATCCCAACCAACGGATTACGGGTTCACCCAACATTTAATTGGTACCGGATTTTGTTTCTGGGAAAGTAAAGCGGCACGGGCGTAAAAACCGACCACATTACCCAAAAAATAAAAAAAAAACATGTGCTGAAGGTCTGTAAAATTTATGGTCTCTAACACCATATTCCCTATACGCCATTTGGCGTGACGGGGGCTCTTGACTTACTTTGTTTTATGTCTTAGGAGATCACTAGTGGAACATCAGAAACCGCTTTATTCTCTATTTTCATACTAACGCTTGTTAAAGAGTAAGCTCCGCTCAACTCTGCAATGATTCTGTCCTTGATTCAAGCCCTGAATATTTCCAGCTCATTAATGTCTACCAAATTATTTACAGCATGTACACCCGCATCCATCTACAGCTGTGATGATTGCATTAAATAACGACCAGCATTATCTGCGCATTTCCGGGGGCACGTGGTAATTTTTCGTTGGTTTATCGTTCTTCTTATAAGAAGGTTATGATATGAGATAAGAGATATATGAATACTAATTCTTTCTTTCTTTCCTCTCTTATATCATACTCTTGTGACGTGGCAGAGGGGAGGAGATGTGTAACATTCTGGTCTTCGTTTGCCATGCAGCTTGATTTCTTGCCATGTCGAATTTACTTAAATGTCTCTTTCATTCCATCTATCCATCTCTTTCTGGGTTTCATTTCTTCTTTGTAACTAGACATTTTCAGAATCTTTCCTTAGTTGTCCATATCTGTACAGATATTTTCTTTGTCTAGTGTGGATCTTTCCTTAGTTGTCCATATCTGTACAGATATTTTCTTTGTCTAGTATGGATCTTTCCTTAGTTGTCCATATCTGTACAGATATTTTCTTTGTCTAGTGTGGATCTTTCCTTAGTTGTCCATATCTGTACAGATATTTTCTTTGTCTAGTGTGGATCTTTCCTTAGCTGTCCATTTCTGTACAGATATATTCTTTGTCTAGTGTGGATCTTTCCTTAGCTGTCCATATCTGTACAGATCCGGCTTGTTGCAGGAGCTACTGAGTTAAGTGCTCTGTGCACACCGTGAGCTGTGTGTTTCATCCGTTTTGATCATGTTCCGATATTCCAATCGTTTACGACGAATGTCGATATCTTATGACAGGGAACAGTTGGCCGTGTTCACTTTCTATACGGTTTCGCCTTATGTCTTTTGGCGTGTGCTGAGACTGCTGTGATGGGAACTACAACTACCGTTCTTTGTTTGGGAGATAAGTTAGTAATTCGGATGATTCCACTGGTACAGGCGGTTGAGCAATTATGAATTTTAATTCGTTTGCAGTGATACCGGGGCCTTCCATAACCAAATAACCAAATTTTCATGCAATACGCTCGAGCTGTAATTATTTGGATTTCATTCTATTCATATATCCAAACCATTTTGTTCTTTGTAGTTCAATACAGTCAACAGCTGAAGTTCCGTTCACTATTTTTCTCAAGACACTATTTCTAAATCTTATATATTATTTTGTTGTAACTGGTAATTATTGTCTTGCATTTTATTCCATTTTTCTTCCTCTTTTAATTTGTATATATATATATATATATATATATATATATATATATATATATATATATATGCATATATATTATATATATTTATTTTAATGGATTAGCTGTTGAGAAACAATAGTTAAATATCACTTTCATGCAAACCTTTTGTTATCAATATCAAACATGGCTATTGAACAAAGTGCAGACAAAAAAGACCTCAACCTGCGAAATGAGGTGTATGAGAAAGACAACAAGATAACAACAATAATAAGATAGGTCGTTATGCAATATAAAATTTAGAGAACAGATCGGAATTAAACCGTACATGGAATATTTATCACAATGACAAATAAGATGGTTCGGACATTTGGTAAGACTGAAACCAGACCAAAAAATATTAAAACTATCTATCTCATAACATTATGGCATGCGGCAAGAGATAGAGCCAGTAAAAAATGAATACATGAAATAAAAGATATGTGCAAAAGCCAACTCTTTTCTATCTTAACAGCATCCAGATGCGACCAAGAAAGACACCACATCTAAAAGGAAAGTGACCAAAAAAAAAAACAAGCAATAAATAAACCTACAGACATCCCATCATTTTATACATCCCCCCCCCCTTTCTCCTGCGACGCTTCTATGCAACATCAGAAGGACAAAGAACTGAACGATTTTTTTTTAAACTTTTGCATTTCAACTCATTTCTACCATTGGTCGTCAACAACCTTACCCAACTTGACTGTTCCGTAGTCCTGCAGTGATCCTCAGATATGTGATGTTCCGTTGGAAATGTTGAAAGTTAAGTTTGAGCATAAAATCAGATAGGAACTCAAAACCCCTGGACTTAAAATTAGATAAAATTCCCCAAAAAACTAGGTACATAAAACAATATAAAATCCCCTCTTCCCCCCCCCCTCCCCCCACAAAAAAAAATCCGGGGACATAAAATTAGATAAAATTCCCCAAAACCCAGGTACATAAAATAAGATAAATCCCCCCCCCTCCCCCCCCAAAAAAAAACCCCAGGGACATAAAATTAGATACAATTCCCCAAAACCCAGGGACATGAAATAAGATATGAAAAGATAAGTTGCATCCCATAAAAATAATCAGAAAATAAGAAGTCGGATCAGCCTACTGGAAAATAAAGCTAAGGAGCTCAATGTTTTATGAAAGTAGAAAAAAAGAGTTTGATATCCTTGTACATTGAACTAACTAGAACTAGATAAAATAAATAACTAAGAAAATAAAATAGTTGGAATAGTGCGCGAGAAAGTATTTTCATGTCTTTTTTTCGTCTATTCACAATCACTATAGATGCTAATTTACATTTCTGTCCACAGTCGTACATTCGGGCTTCTTTCCGTTTCTCATTTTAATTATCGTGCACTTCCTTGCAATTGATAAAACACTTCTAAAGTTCAGCTTCTCCAATTCATTCTTCAAGACTTCATTATTCACTGCTACCGTTTCTCCATTCAAATTCCCCCCAAATTCACTCAGTGCTCCTCTATCCCTCATCTACCCTGTCTTCATGCGCACTAAATGACGTTCTTGATACGATTTCAATTTAGCTTAATGGCTTCCCGCGCCAACTTCACGTGTGTGCTCTAGAATTTCGTCTGCAGATCGCTTTTCTTTAAGGCGAGAATGTCCGAATTGTTTCATTAAAAAATCATTTAATCCTGCTCTTTAAGACAAGATCAACATGCGCTCATACAGGACAGAGGAAAAATGGAGAGAGAATTTTTTTTTATAAATGTAAGGTAAACACAAACTTTAAATCGATATTTTAATGCTGAAAGTACGATTAATGAAAAAAAGGTTAAAATATTTTCAGCGATTATTTTATAATTATTTAACATGGGCAACCACAATGCACGAGAGATAACTTCCATATAACTCACTTGCTTACTGCAGATTCACTGAGAGTATGTCTCCGTATGGTACGAACAGCTCGCTCATTCAAATAGTTATTTTAAATAGTAAAGTGCATTGATACAAAAATACAGTCATCAACGTGAAAGAAAGAATATTTATTTAATAGGGGCCAAAAATGAGGTTGAAATGAGAATGACATTTTTGGGGCATGTTAAAAGACACAACAGCCTACTGAAAGTAATATTGGAAGGAAAAATACAAGGTAAAAGAGACAGAGGCAGACCAAGACTAACATGGATGAGTAACATCAAAATATGGACAAGTCAATCTATGACAGCCTGCACCATCAAAGCAAGAAACAGACTAGAATGGCGATCCATGGTAGCCAACCTTCGTTGCGGAGAAGGCACTCGATGATGAAGAATGAGTCAAGGATATCTGTACATCTGCCCAAATTGTGAGTAAACTGGCACATTTGCTGTCATACACTTTTTCTGTGTATAGTAATTAGGGTGTCGCGACTTATATTAATCAAGAAACCTATGAGCACTTATAATAATGCAAAGTAAAGTAAAGAACCCCCCGTCACGCCAATGTGGCGTATAGGGAATATGGTGTTAGTGACCATACATTTTATAGACCTTCAGCACATGATTTTTGGGATAATGTGGTCGGTATTACGCCCGTGCCGCTTTACTATCCCATAAAAAGTCCGGTATCCATTAAAGGCTGGGTGAACCCGGAAGCCGTCGGTTGGGATCGAACTATACCTCTTGTCCTTTGTAGTCAAGTTCACTAACCACTGAGCTATTGCGGCTCCCACTTCTAATACTGTCCAAATAAAATTCATTTTCTATTTCAAACATACATTTACAAATAACGTCCGCAGCTCCTCATTTAATAGGGATAGGTATACGAACGTCTGACCCAGTCTTTTATATTGTAGAGGTTATTTTTCTTATTGTTCTTGCATCAGTGGTCCAGGACTGGGATTGGTAGCACAACGTTAGCATGAAGATTGTATTGCATAGTGCCCGTTTTACCTCTACAGTTATTTCCTTGTTGAACAACAATTGACAACTGTCCAATGCTTTGATAAGCTTTGTTGATCTTTAGTCTATTTCTGCTGTTTGTGAATTGTCGTTTGTCCCTAGACTTCCTAGGTGTTTAAATCCCTCTACCTGTTTTAGTTGTCTGCCGTCTATAGTTATGCAGATGTTCTTTTTCTCTTTTGTGATATTCATGACTTATGTTTTGTTGATGTTGATTCGCCCGTGCGCTACCGGGGCCCGAAAGGGGAGTAAAGAATAGTGGCGCTGTACCCTACCAGGCATGTTCGTAAGAGGCGAGAAAGGAGGGTTGGGCATGGGACTGGCTTTCTTATACTGTAAAAAAAATAAGCCGAAAAAACTTCACAAACATGGACAAGTCAAAGAAAGAAAAAGTTAATCCGCCATCCAGGAAGATGATGGGGACGACATGGAATGGTCTTAAAAGAATGGCAAGAGACAGAACGACTTGGAAAGTGTTTGTTGAGGACCTATGCTCCACTGGGAGCTAAAAAGGTAGAGGAGGATGTTTTGTTGATGTTGATTTTCATGTCGTATTGTGTGCCACTGCTGTTGAGTCTATCTAAGTGTTCTTGTAGGTCTTCTATTTTTCCATGTATTAGTTAGTGCCTGATCGTCTGCAAAAAAGTTCGTTATCTCCCCAGTAACTGATGGGTTGGCTAACTTATATGTATAGTCCATTTTTGTAATAAACAATAGGGGGGATAGAACGCACCCCTATTTTACACCTGATCAAACTTCGAAGTGGTCTTTGTATCCTGCTGCTAATCTGACTGTAGCTGCTGTTGATTTAGACACTTTTAATTAGGTTTGTTAGATGTTGGCTGACTCCGCATGTTGTTGCCAAAGTTCTCTGTTTACTCGATCGAATGCGACAAGTTGATGAAAATGAATATATATATATATATATATATATAATATATATAATATTTATAATAAATATTTGGGAACTTTGTTAACCTCAGACGGAAGATGTACAAAAGAGGTGAGATGCAGAATGGCTCAGGCAAAAGCAGCTTTCCAAAAAATGAGGAAGATACTATGCAATCCATTTTTGACAATAGAAACAAGAAAAAGAGTTCTTAAATGTTATGTAGAACCAGTCTTAACATATGGATGCCAATTATGGACAATAGGACAACAGACAATAAAATCACTGGAATCTGTAGAAATGTAGTTTTACAGAAGAATGTTGAGAGTACAAAGGACAGCTAAGAAGAGTAATGAAGATGTTCTGAGAGAGGTCAAAACAAAAAGAGAGCTAATTTCGAATATTAGGAAGAATCAATCATCATTTTTTGGCCATGTAATGAGAAGAGAACAACTGGAATATATTGTAACAAATGGAAAAATTGAGGGACGAAGAGATAGAGGGAAGCAAAGAGAAAAAAATAATAGACAGCTTAAGAGAATGGCTTGGCAGAAGGTCAACAACA
The DNA here is from genome assembly GCA_032433765.1 of Megaustenia siamemsis. Classification (NCBI taxonomy): domain Eukaryota; kingdom Metazoa; phylum Mollusca; class Gastropoda; order Stylommatophora; family Ariophantidae; genus Megaustenia; species Megaustenia siamemsis. The sequence continues at coordinate 38,610,508 of JAVIAB010000125.1, forward strand.
GAAATAATAAATAGCTGCCAAGATCGAAAGTTGTGGAGAGACATGATCACCTACGCCAGTAGGCCAGTACTTGACGATGAGATATATATATATATATATATAATACATACCTTTCAAACCGTAGCCGGCCCATGGGGCATAAGCCAGATACTCGTTCTCTTATCTAAATTTCTATTCTAGTAGTGTTCAATCATTCTAAAGAAATTTTATCAAAACTCGCAATTTGTCTCTGTTCTGTGCAAGCAGCTCTATCTCATTGCGGGAGCCAATTCCTGCTGCTCTTGTCTCTCTGATCAATGTTCTTGTCAGTGTCTCTCACGGTCAACCTCTTTTCCTCTTACCTGTTGTTTCTCACATGACGGCTTGCTTTCTTATTCGGTTGATAACTCTCTCTTATATATATATATATATATATATATATATATATATATATATATTGACCGTCAATCAACCACTAATATCTTCAGTAATCAAGAAAAGACGATGGTTATTTGTTGGACATGTGATGAGGAGAGATAAAAACCGATATATTAATATATAGCTTTCATATCTTGAGATCGATCTATCTATCTTTCGTTCGCCTGAAGTATTGTCTGTATCTGCAATATCGTTTCCTGTATAAATATTACTGTCTTTTTCTTGCAGTGACCCATATTGTTTTGTCTGTAGTGTTGTATCTATGGGTCAATGAATTTTCCTCAGTCAGATGATATTCAGTACAATCTTGAAGTATGTTTTCAGCAGTCCTGGGCGCCTGTCCACATGTACAAGTTGAGGTGCCGATCTTGAATTTTTTGTTCATGTGACTGTGGAGTCAATTGTGTCATGTTCTGAGGCGTATAATGATAACTTGTTCCCATCTATTCATATTATGAAAGGCATCCTGATTTGTGGCTTGTGGTTCTCAGATTGATTTGATTATCCGTTTCTTATGATGGTATGTAACCGGTGCATCTGGTTGTGTGCCTGTTGCACCTTCCTTTGCCAGCTGATCTTGACATCAAAACGAGCAATCTTATCAAATGCAAATAAAAATGTTCTTTCTTAAATTTGAATGTTGGGATCTAAATGCCGAGATATCATCTCAGACTTATTTTTTTTTTTTAAATTTTGGTAGTAAATTCTCCAGAATTAAAGCCATGAACTTGTGTTTGGTATATAATAGTATGACATAACATCTAGATTTGTATGGAAACTGATAAAGAAACAACAACGTTACATATATAGGATGCTTTTAATGGCATTAAATAGCTGAGATCGTCAGACATGTAAACTGTAGAAGTTCTGCACTATGTTCTGTCTTCGACTCGAAAGGACAATGCTTCTTCTTCTTTTACCTTTTAGCTCCTGGTGGAGCATAGGTCTTCAACAAACACTTTCCAAGTCGTTCTGTTTTTTGCCATTCTTTTAAGATCATTCCATGTCTTCCCCATCATCTTCATCTCTGCTTCTATCTGTCTTCTCCAAGAATTCCTTGGTCTTCCTCTTTGTCTTTTCCCCTGGGGATTCCAAAAAAGGGCCTGTTGTGTAATACTCTCAGTTGGCTTCCGTAGTGTGTGTCCTATCCATCGCCATCGTCTTCGCTGTATCTCTTTATCCACTGGTATTTGACCGGTACATTTCCATAATTCCACGTTAGTGACTTTGTCCTGCCATTTCCATCCCTTTATTCTGCGCAAGCATCCATTAATGAAAGTCTGTACTTTCGTGATTGTCAATTTTGTCATTCTCCATGTTTCACAGCCATATAATAGGACCGACTTAACATTTGAGTTGAAAATTTTTATTTTTGTATTTAGCCTAATTTCTTTGGATTTCCATATGTTTCCCAGTGCAATGAAAGCTCCTCTTGCTTTTGATATCCTTATTTTGGTATCATTTTCTGTTCCTCCCTCTTTATCTATATTACTGCCCAGATATATATAAGATTGTACGTCTAGTAGAGGTATTTCTCCTAGTTTTATATGGTTATTGCCAACTGCATTAATTCTCATAATATTGGTCTTATCTCTATTAATCTTCAGTCCTAGCTGTTGTGATCTCTCATCTAATATACTCATTTTATCCTGCATCTGTTGATGGCTGTGTGATAGGAGAGCTATGTCATCAGCAAAGTCTAAATCATCAAGTTGTTTGGTCAGTGACCACTGGATCCCATTTCTGTTGTTTTGAGTTATTTTCATAATCCAATCTATGGCCAGTAGAAAGAGAAATGGAGACAGGAGGCATCCTTGCCTTACTCCTGTTCTTATTTCAAATGCTTCTGTAAGCTGTCCTTCATGCACCACACTACATTTTGTTCCTTCATACATTGTTTTTATCAGGTTAATAAACTTTATGGGGATTCCGTAATGACTCAGCAACTTCCAAAGCATTCTTCTGTCTAAACTATCAAATGCCTTTTCGTAATCTATGAATCCAATATATAGTGGGGATTTTAGTTCTAAACTTTGTTCAACTATTATACGTAGGGTAGTTATTTGATCAGCACATGATCTGTTCTTCCTAAAACCTGCTTGTTCATCTCTCAAGTGTTTCTCTATAGCCTCTTTTAGTCTCTCCAGAATGATTCTGCCTAATATTTTTCCTGGCACTGATAGTAGCATAATTCCCCTATAATTTGTGCACTCCTGTAAACTTCCTTTCTTTGGTAGTTTGATCATATAACCTTCTCTCCAGTCTTTAGGTATTTCTTCCCTCTCCCAAATTTTATCCAATAGATCCTGTAACATCTTGGTAGAGGTGTTAATATCTGCTTTGATGGCTTCCGAAGGAATTTCATCTGGTCCTGTGGCTTTACCATCTTTTAATAATTTGATGGCTTTCATTATTTCTTCTTTGCTTGGTTTTCCGCAGTTAACGTGTAACTCTTCTTCTGCTGGTAGTATATCTGGAGGATTATTTGAGCCGGGTCTGTTCAAAAGTTCTTCAAAGTGTTCTTTCCATCTCTCCATTTGTTCCCTTATATTACTAAGCAGATTTCCTTTCTTGTCTTTGATAAAGGCGTTGATCTGTTTGTATTTTCCACCTAATTTCTTTGTGCTGTTGTACAGTTCTTTCATATTCCCTTTATTTGCTGCTTCTTCTGCCTCTTTAGCTAGTTCATCTATATATTTCCTCTTATCCCTTTTAATGCATCTTCTCACTTCTTTGTTCACCTCTGTGTAAGCTTCCTGTGTCTTGGCTTTATTACTTCTTGTTTTGCTTTTATTTATGTCTGCTTTCTTGTTCTTTCTTTCTTTAATTTTATCCAGGGTCTCTGCTGTCATCCATGCCTTATTCTGGCGTTCTCTTTTCCCCAGTGTTTCTTCGCATGTCTCTTTCCATATATTTTTTACCTGTTTCCAATGATCTTCTATATTTATTGTATTTTCTAGTTGTTGGAGGACTTGGTATTTGTTTGATATTGTGTCTGCGAATTTATCTTTAATTCCTTGTTCTTTAAGAAACCCTACATTGAAATACTTTCTACCCTTATTCGTTGTATTATACCTTTTTAATTTAATTTTAAGTTTGGCTAACAGAAGATGATGATCAGAAGCTATATCTGCCCCTCTATATACTTTTACATCCTGTAAGGATGACTTAAATTTATTATTAATACATATGTGATCAATTTGATTTTCCGTTCTATGATCTGGTGACACCCATGTAGCTTTGTGTATTCTTTTATGTTGGAACATTGTTCCTCCTAGGCTCATTTGATTAAGGGCGCAGAAATTCACAAATATCTCTCCATTCTCGTTTATATCTCCAAGTCCATGTTTTCCCATAATCTCTTCGAAGCCTCTGTTGTCTGATCCTACCTTAGCATTTAGGTCTCCCATCAAGATTATAATATCCTTGGCTCGTCTTGCATCCATCTGCCATTGTAGCTGTTTATAAAAATCATCTTTAACTGAGTCATCTTTATCGTTGGTTGGTGCATAGCATTGTATAATGTGTAATTTTATTTTGTTTTTGGTTGTTCTAAATGTTGCTCTCACCAGTCTTGGTCCCACTGCCTCCCATTCTATTAGTGTCTTCTGTGCATTTTTTGATAGCATTATAGCTACCCCTTTGCTATGTTGTGCTCCTGGTTCCTGGTGTCCTGATGATAAAATCATCTCCCCTGTATTCAATTTTATTCTCTCTGCTCCCAGCCATCTTGTTTCACACATTCCCAGAATATCTATCTTATAGTTGGTCATTTCTGCTGCCACTTGTGCCGCTTTTCCCTGTTCGTTAAGGGTACGAACATTCCAGGTGCCAATTCTGGATGATTTCCTGGTAGACAAAGGGTGAGTCGGCAACCCGGACTCCTTATGGCTTTCTCCGGATTGCGTCATACGTCTCTTAGACAGAGAGCCCTTCTCTTTCCTGGTTGACGGATTAACTTTATCTTTCTTTGACTTGTTCATGTTTGTGAAGTTTTTTTCGGCTTACTTTTTTTACAGTATGGGATAGCCAGTCCCATGCCTAACCCTCCTTTCTCGCCTCTTACGAACATGCCTGGTAGGGTACAGCGCCGCTATTCTTTACTCCCCTTTCGGGCCCCGGCAGCGCACGGGCGCTGAACACATGAACTTGTGTTTGGTATATAATAGTATGACATAACATCTAGATTTGTATGGAAACTGATAAAGAAACAACAACGTTACATATATAGGATGCTTTTAATGGCATTAAATAGCTGAGATCGTCAGACATGTAAACTGTAGAAGTTCTGCACTATGTTCTGTCTTCGACTCGAAAGGACAATGCCTATAATATATAATATGTGCGTGAGTGTATATATATATATATATATATATATATATATATATATATATATAGAGAGAGAGAGAGAGAGAGAGAAGTGGGGGAGGTGTAGAGAGAGATGCGCAGTTTGAGAAAGAGTGGTGGAGAGTGAGAAATAAACGTAAACAAAGCGACAATGAATGAAAAGGAAACAATTAAATAAAGGAGACATATAGAGAATAAAACAGTGATAGATAGAACATGAAAGAAAATATATGCATTTGAGAAACAAAATAGTTATGTTGCATTAGTGGTAGACTTTTTAAAGACTTTAATGAAGACTTTTTAAACAAAAATGTAACCCCCCTTGATGATCGATTCTTGATGATGATACTTTTTCTATTCCCCACCAACAGTAAAGACGTGGCTATTCAATCTATATTTTTTTCCAAATTGGAAAATAAATTCAAGTTTCCGAAATGGACTCCTGAAAAACCTGCAGTGCCGTTTATTTCCGCGCCTTATCACACAGGTTGTCGTTCCTGAGACATGATCAGACTGGGAATGATTCTGACGCAATTGATGCCATTTCCCGCCCTGACTCATAGATAATTAGATTTGTCTGCCTCCTAGCCCATTCCTAATGAAATGACTTCAGACAACAAGAGTGACAAAAGGGGCAGAAATGCCCTGAAATAGAAGGCAATAATCTCAGATGAGGGGAATGTTAAAGAGTAGAGAAATGGACGTAAATGAGAGTAAAGAGGCTAGAATGTGAAGCGGACAAGATTAAGAAGGATATAAAATGGACATTAGAATAGCCAAGACCAAACATTATTAGGAACGAAACATCGACTTCAGTTGAGGAAATTACATCTAGAAGATCGTTTATTTCTTTTAACATCTTCTTCGTGCCTGATAACTTAGTCATTGCTGTGTTCTTCTGCTGGTTGAAGTATCCGATAGCAATGAACTCAATTCAATCAAGAGGAAGAGACGTCGACGTGTTGATTGCAAATGTGGAAAAAAAAACGTGAACATGTTGAGATGCCTGTACCTGTTGAAGTGAAGTCAATGATGGAGTAGGCCGAGTTCTCAAACTTGAGGTTGTGACTAATGTTCAGACGTAGCGTGGGTTGGCAGTGCCCTGGGTAAGGCAAATATGTGGATTTAACCAACCTATTACTTTTTACATTTACTTTTACTATGTTTACTACTAGCATATCTATTATTACCATATTTACTCTTACTGTATCTACTATTTCCAATATTTACTATTACTATATTTACTATTACTATATTTACTATTACTATATTTACTATTGTTATATATGTCTTTTGCCTTTTTCCGTCCCAAGAGTGGTGCGCCAGGAGCATTTAGTTTCCCCCTGGTTAGCCACTTTAGTTTCCCCCTCATGATACGCCACTGCTGAATTGTATGATGTGAAATGAATATTTGATGTACAAGGAGTTGGTGACGGACAGTTGCAAAATTGATATCTGATGGGTGGTAATAACTACTCTCAACATGAGGCTACAATAGCGGAGGAACCGGGAGGTAAATTCAGAGGTAATTTTCAAGGTCCAAGAATAGGAGAAAGTAGAAATGATTGTATTGTCTGGTTTCTTCTCTCAAAACTTGCTTTTCTTCTAATACTGTAGTTCGGTCTACAGCATGGGCAACAAAAAAATGTATGTTTCTGTAGAGGGTGAAATGAAAACTCTGACCTGATCATCTTGTGGCGGCAGATTCATTTGTTGGATCACCTTGTTTTTCACCTCTCTCACTAGTTATCTAACCGCAGTTGTTGTACTCACCTAAGTCGCTTGTATTCACTCGGGTCACAGAGTTTGTTTTCTATAGAGTAGGTGCCAGTAAACTCAGGTCACATTCTCTCGTATCTTCTCACGTATTATTTCACTGATACCTAAAAGGTGTCGTAGTTTATATCATTTGTCGTTCTTGAGCTGCTCGAACTGTCTGAATTAGTGACTTTCCTTTGTTGTTACATGTCTCTGTCACTGCATCTATCCATCTTCTTCGAGGTCTTCCTCTTGGTCTTTTTCCGTGCATTCTCGAGAAGAACGCCCTTGATGGTGATTGGTGAGGATTCATTCTGACCAGGTGGCCCAACCATTTAAGTTGTTGTTGCTCTATTATTCCTACCATTTTTCTTATGATTTTCATTTGGTATTCTATCTCTTCTTGTGTTGTTTGTTACTTTTCTCAAGTATCGCATCTCACATGTATTGATCTTTCGGGTTGACTTTCATAGCACAAAGTTAGTATGAAAATGCTATTTATCATTTGTTGTTTAGCTGCTATAGAAATGTTTGGATGTCTTAGCAATGGTGAAAGCTGGTCTATAATAGCATTTGCTTTTTGTATTCTCATGTTAATTTCTCTGTCTAGTTTTACATCTTCTGTAAACATTGTGCCTAAACACTTGAATTCCTCTAACTCTTTTATTACTTTATCTTTAATCTTAATGTTTAATGGTGTCTTAATTTGCTTAATAAAAATCTCATTGGTCGCACAGCTTGAGTATGCTAGGTGGCCGCATCTGTTCCGTTGGGAAAACATATCAGGGGTACCCCCAACATGTGATTTTAAGTTAAGCCCTTAATTTACGACTGACTCAGTAGGTTGGTAAGGGATACAATATTTTTATGCTCAAAGAAATCACAGAAAATCTTCATCCCAACGTTGTACAACCAATACCAGTCCTGGACCCTAGATCCAAGAACGATAAGAAAAAATAGCCTCTACTGAGATTAAATGTTAGACTAATGACATGAATTAGCCTGAGAAATATGGTTAGAAATTAAGAACTGAGAAAAAAAACTAGGAAAACCCACCGCCATAGAATATATACAGAAACAACAGATACAATTTTTTGGCCACGTGACAAGGCAGAAAGACCAAAACATAAAACAACAAGCCTTCAATAAACGTAGCAAGAACACCAGACGCAAGCGACGATCACGAAAAGGATGGATTACCGGAATATTAAAAACACTAGGAAACATAAAAGCAGCTGAGGCGAACAGAAGAGCAAAAGACCGCAAATTATATCTCCCCTCAATGCTGAAACGCAAATGAGGAAGGAAAGAAGAAGTTTTGTACTCTTTCTGGTCACACGTTGTACTCTCTAGAACTGCAGTGTTTGTGTACTTGCTGAATCACCTTATTTGTACCCTGTGATCACAATGTTTGTACACAGATAGCGTACTTACGATACCTGTATCTTATCTGTCCACAGTGATAGTAGTAGTAAAAAACATAAACTTTCATTGCATTGCTTAAAAGGAATGGTGCAGTTGAATGCAGTGATTTTAGAACAATAAGGCTAATGAGCCATGTTACAAAAATCTTTCTAAATGTTATACAAGGAAGAATTCAAAATAAAATCAATACTGAATTAGATGAGTAGCAATTTAGATTTAGGAAAAATAGTGGGGGGGGGGGGGGGGGAGAAGCCATATTCTGCATGAGAACATTAATCGAAAAGTACACAGATGTAAACAAACCAATATATGCCTGCTTCATAGACTACACCAAAGCTTTAGATAGAGTACACCACAAACAACTTATAGAATGCCTACAAGAGATACATCTAGATAACATGGACATACGACTTATATGTAATCTATACTGGGAGCAAACAACAATAATAAAATATAACAAAGAGAACTCTACACCCATTGATATAAAAGGAGGTGTAAGACAGGGATGCATCCTATGACCAAGCTTGTTCAATCTATATACTGAGCAAATCTTTAAAAACAACACAGAGATGCCAGGCCTAAAAACTAATGGAAATATAATCAATGACCTAAGATATGCTGACGATACTGTACTGCTAGCAGAAATTCCTAAAGATCTACAACAATTACTTAATGAAATAAACATGACAAGCAAAAAATATGGATTAGATATGAATATCAAAAATAATAAAACTATGATAATAAACAAAGAAAATACCCAAAACCCACAAGTGGATATCAAAATTGAAGGAATAGACCTGGAGACAGTTCAGAACTACAACTACCTTGGACATACTATAACCAGTGATGGAAAATGTACAACTGAAATAAACAAAAGAATTGGACTGGCAAAAAGTAATTTTAATGTCATGAAGAACATACTAACATCAAAACAAATAACACCAGGACTAAAACTAAGAACAGCAAAATGTTATGTCTTCTCAACATTCCTATATGGTGCTGAAACATGGACACTAGACAAGAAAACAGAATAGAGAATTGAAGCCTTTAAATGTGGATATATTGAAGATTATGTAGAATTGGATGGAAAGAAATTAAAACAAATGATGAAGTCTTAAAATGACTAAAAATGAAGAGAGAACTACTGAACACATTTCAAACAAGACAAATGTGATTTTTGGGCCATGTTAAAAAACGTAGCAGCCTACTAAAAGTAATCATGGAGGGGAAAATACAAGATAAAAGAGGCAGAGGCAGACGAAGACTAACATGGACGAGTAAAATCAAAAGATGGACAAAACAGCCTAAGACAACCTGCCCCATCAAAGCAAGACACAGAGCAGAATGACGCTCCATGGAAGCCAACCTTCTTTGCGGAGATGGCATCCGATGATGATGAGTGATAGTAGTAATTTGTCACATTGTTTGTACCACTCTTCGAACGCAATACTTGTATTTGTTCAAGGCGCCAGCTTTGCACTTTACACCATCCCCCGCGTTTATACTTGAATTGGGCTTTTTGCTTGTCATTTTCCCCGGGCTCGTTTTTATAACTGAATTGGACTCCGCGTTTGTGATTGAATCGCGACTCCATGCCTTGGTTCTTAAATTGGACCTCATATTTATTATTGGTCCTTAACCCCATTTCTATTCTTAGATTGGACCTCATGTTTTTATTTGGTCTACGATCAACCTGAGTTTTCAGAACATTTCACTCAGGCTGTGACGGCGGTTTAACTTCAAGTTTGACACTGGCTATCCGGCGATGCCACAATAGACAATGAGTCACGACTATATTTGGAAATATATTTTATAAACAATTTTGAGAGATTGCGAGAGAAAATGGATATGAAATTAGATTGTGTAAAAGTGCATCTAAGGGCATTGCTAAATTGTTTTTGTGTCTTCTCTGTGTTCACTTTTAGCGTCACATCATCATCAAGTACTATGCCTGCTGGCGTAGGTAATCATGTCTCTCCACAACTTTCGATCATGACAGTTATTTATCATTTCTGTTGTTAACCTTATGTCAAGCTATTCTCTTAAGCTGTCTGGTATCTTTTCTCTTTGCTATCCTCTATCTCTTCGTCCCTCAATTTTCCCAGCTGTCACAATATATTCCAGCTGTTCCCTTCTCATTTCATGGCCAAAAACTGATGACTGTTTCTTCCTAATTTTGGATATTATCTATCTTTTTGTTTTGGCTTCTTTCATAACGTTATCATTACTCCTCTTACATCGTCAGACAAATGATAATCTGACATTTTGTCTGGAACTGCTCTTAAGGTCCATACAATTTTGTTTTGTTTGTAACTCAAAGTGGACAAATATAGTACAGTCTTGTAGTATATTGTGAGCCGCGTAGCTCAGTGGTTAGTGAACTGGACAACAAAGGACAAGAGGTAGGGTATTTACGTTTTTTTTACAATGTTTGTACACAGATAGCGTACTTACGATACCTGTATCTTATCTGTCCACAGTGATAGTAGTAGTAAAAAACATAAACTTTCATTGCATTGCTTAAAAGGAATGGTGCAGTTGAATGCAGTGATTTTAGAACAATAAGGCTAATGAGCCATGTTACAAAAATCTTTCTAAATGTTATACAAGGAAGAATTCAAAATAAAATCAATACTGAATTAGATGAGTAGCAATTTAGATTTAGGAAAAATAGTGGGTACGTTTTTGGGTACGTTTATTATCATAGTTTTATTATTTTATTATTTTGGGTATTTTCTCAACATGTTCACGTTTTTTTTACAGTGGGTTTTGGGTATTTTCTTTGTTTATTATCATAGTTTTATTATTTTATTATTTTGGGTATTTTCTTTGTTTATTATCATAGTTTTATTATTTATTAGTGAAACATTTTGAACGTCATGGGACGCACCAAAATGGCAGCTTATTTATATTCGAGCTATGGACCAAGCAATGTTTACATTGAACAACACGATAAATGTTATTGCTGCGAGTTGGCAGATTTTTGAAAATGTTTTCAAGGGTTTGAACATAAATGTTTGTTCACAGTTCGTTAACCTTCGCTGTAGATAAAGTCGTTAATTGGATGGCTTCGTTTCAGACATTTTTGACGTTGGTAGCTAAGGACCTAACTTGTGCAAACGGATGGCATTGGCAATGATCATTTTGAATCTATGAAGTGGGCTCATTGTGTGTTTAACTCAAACGCATATGTGCTTTTTAACCAAAGACCTTTTTTTTGGGGGGACTCAATGCAGATATCCCCGATGGAAGAATAAATTGTACTATTAGTCCCATAAATGATTCGCTTCCAGAGGTTTATGATGTAAACAAAGCAGTTTTGTCAATGCAAGTGAATAATGTCCACACCTATAATTGGTCAGGATTGTGTAGCAGCAGCAGCTTTATAGTGAACACAGAAAACATCACAGGATTGTGCTGTTCTGAAACCGCATTGCCATGCTACCCTAGAATTGCCTTTAATTGGATTACTGTGACCACAAACCACTCTCCATGTGTGTGCCACATATTTACACCCCAGAAAGAAATACTGAATATAACAACACCATGTGCCGTCTGTGATATTAATGACCACAGACCAGGAGCCTCCAGTATGATTGATACAACTGTTGCACCAAGCACTTCATCAGCAGAGCCATATCTATGGAATGTTAATCTGACATTGTTCTTGAATGATGTCCAAGTTAATGAGACATCAGAATCGTGTGGCAGCAGCTACAAGAAGGGAGCGGAGAACATCAAGTTCTGCTGCTATAAAGGAGACTTGCCTTGCTATCCCAGAATTGCCTTAAATGGAATCACTGTAGTTGAAAACTTCTCCTCTTGTGTAAACTACACATTCACATCTAAGAGTGAATCAGTGAAGGTCACAAAATCATATTCTCTCTGTGGTTTTACTAACTACAGGTCATGTGGCTTCTGTTGGATTGAAAATGACAAATTACCACCACTGTGTGTCTATATGTTTGGAATTGGAGTCATCAATGACGGCCTAACATCATCAAGTGCTATGACGATCATCATTTTCGGGAGGACGTGAACTCCCATGGTATATGGTGGATAGGCGGCAGGAACCATTGAAGGCTATGTCTGAAAAGTGTTCCTTCTTGCAGTTTCCTCATATTCCAAGTCCGGCTTGTTGCAGGAGCTACTGAGTTAAGTGCTCTGTGCACACCGTGAGCTGTGTGTCTTATCCGTTTTGATCCTGCTTCGATATCCCGCTTGTTTACGATGAATGATGATATCGTATGACAGGGAACAGTTGGCTGTGTTCACTTTCTGCGCGGTTTCGCCTTATGTCTTTTGGCGTGTGCTGAGACTGCTACGATGGGGACTACAGTTACCTTTCTTTGTTTGGGAGATGAGTTGGTAATTCGGATGATTCCACTGGCACGGGCGGTTGAGCAATTATGGATTTTAATTCGTTTGCTGTGATGCCGAGGCCTTCCATAACCAATAACCAATAACCAATAGGTAGGGTTCGATCCCAACCGACGGCTTCCGGGTTCACCCTGCCTTAAATGGTTACCGGGTTGTTTTTTTTGGAAAGTAAAGCGGCACGGGCGTAATACCGACCACATTACCCCAAAAATCATGTGCTGAAAGTCTGTAAACTGTATGGTTACTAACACCATATTACCTATACGCCACTTGGCGTGACGGGGGTTCTTTACTTGTTTACTCCACTTTGTATAGACGATTGATAGAGAAAAATACAATGTTGGACCAACACTTTAAACTAGTAATGGAGCAATGGTTCTCGGACAATTTGCTAGAAGACACAGTTTGTATCGACTGAAGCCCTGCTTCAACTTGACGAATAGAGGCAACTTTTTTCACTTAGGCGGACTTTTCAAATCTCACTTGCTCTCTCACTCACTCATTCGCTCAACTCACTCTCATTAAAACCATCTTTCATCACATCTCTTGTCTCTCTCTCCCTCCCTCTTTAACTCACTCTTTTATCCTTTCAACAAAAGTAAGAAGAAATCGGTACCGCGATAGAACAGAAACTATTGACCAAAAGCAGAAGCAGTAACATCATCGTTGAATTAACATTACTCCACAAGAAGCGAATCAGTTGAAGAATATCACAGGAGCTGTAATCTCTCTCCAGCTTTCTTTACAGCATCAAATGAGATGATGATAATCTTAGAAATCACAAACTAACCTTGCCAGTAATGCCTCATTCACAGCAGGTCACTTTATTTGAACGATGCCACACAAAAAAATGTTACAAGAGATAACAAACAACCCATACAATTGGTCACGCCCACCTAGAAAACGGTTGAATTGATTAAAACATCTGATTTGATATCATCATCCTGTGCTGTCTACACAACGAAGATTGGCTGCATTGAATCGTCATTTCACTCTGTCTCCTGCTTTGATGGTACAGCAGAGGAGCCAATTAATTACAAAGGAGAATACAAGTTCTCATGTCTATCTTTTGATGTTGTCCTCAGTTCACTTTAGTCTTTGTTTGCCCAGGATAATTAGAGGTGTATTTCATGGCTTACCAAAGAGTATTTGGGGCGGGGGTGGGGGGTGGACCTAGGAAAAATTATAAAATCTAATAATTTAATAATTTAATTAAATGTTTATCACTCGTTATAAAACAATAATATCCATGGTTGTGAGATTATGGGAATTATAACAGTAACAATGAACATGAAGAAAATTAATATTATTGGAAGTTTTCAGCAAGCAAATAATACAGATTTGAGATATTCCAATCAGGGCTCCAACATTGAATGTATAGCTTTTTCCCAGCAATAATTGCTGGTGGCATCGTTGATTTTGAATTTTTAATCGTTGAATTAGTTTCAGCTGAAATTCAACAAGTCATTCTCACTGCACACAGGACCAGACCATTATATATGTATATCAAATAGAACCTATTATTATATCAAAGTTCTGACAAATAGCTGAGTTAGGTTTGCCGACACATACGAAATGTGTATGTAGGGCCTTATATTTATCTATATAATTTTTTTTTTAAACGAAGACAGTTTTCCATTCTTGAGATTGTGGCTGTTTATTTTTATTAGAAAACGAGCAAATATTTGAGAGTTGAGATACCAGGCTTTCAAAACGAGTAGTAAGTGCCAGTTTTGTCACATTTGACAACATCAACGAAAACGTTGAAAGCCTGATACTTGTACTGTTGACCATGCCGTTAAAAGTAATTTCTGTGAAAAAAGCCTCGCAAGATGCTGGCAGTCCTCTTATTGAGACAACAACCATAGCAACATTGTTTCACGATTTAGTGCCTATACCAACTGCTAGTTCATCTGGACATACTCAGAGAGAAGGCAGGCTATACGCTTGTGTATAATTTTATTGATGCTTAGAGAGATAAATACAAGTGGCGTGTTAAAGGTAAAGACCGAGGTGGTGATTTTGGTTGTGTTTGTTGTTGATACTATCTGAATGACTCTCTGAATGACGCAAACATACTTCAGAAAACCAAAGGTGTCTTTATTAATGTCGAATTAAAAAGTAAAGAGCCCCAGTCACGCCAAGTGGCGTATAGGAAAAATGGTGTTAGTGATCATAAGTTTTACAGACCTTCAGCACATGATTTCTGGGGCAATGTGGTCTATATTACGCCCGTGCCGCTTTACTTTCCCAGAAAAAAAATCCGGTATCCATTTAAGGCTGGGTGCACCCGGAAGCCGTCGGTTGGGATCGAACACTATCTCTTGTACTTTGTAGTCCAGTTCACTAACCACTGAGCGCGGCTCCCCTTTATTAATGTACCTTTCATTAATTTTAAGGAAGCAACAGTAACAACTGCGAAATTGAAAAATAAACAAACATGATTCCTCTGAATATCATAAAAATGAAATCGAGAAAGAGAATTTCCGTATATTGCATGGAAAGAGACCTGTTCCTGATATTCTACATCAACAATTTAAAGTTGATATTGAAGAAAATAAGTATGATGCAAGTATTTTGATGAGGAGTTTATATTTTCTGCTTAAATAGGAGGTAACTCACACAAGCAAATATGAACACATTGTGAGAAATGTGATGGAACCGTGTGTTGAGAATTGAAGTGAATGGCTTCATAAACAGAGTGAACGAGCAACATCATCATCCTGTACCGGGCTTGCTGGCGTAGGTGATCATGTCTTTCCATAACTTTTGATCTCGACAGTTATTTATCATTTATGTTGTTGACCTTCTGGCAAGCCATTCTCTTAAGCTGTCTGGTATTTTTTCTCTTTGCTTCCCTCTATCTCTTCGTCCCTCAATTTTTCCAGTTGTTACAATATATTCCAGTTGTTCTTTTCTCATTTCATGGCCAAAAAAATTATGATTATTTCTTCCTAATATTGCGATTCATGATTGTACAAAGAAGTTACGACGGTGGTTTTCTGTTGCCTTCCGTCGGTTTGTTTACTGTTGGCTCCGCTAGCCTTTGACTAAAAAGTCTCACCCACAATGCAGTGGGGTTGTTTTACTTCGGGGTACCCTCCGTTAGCCTTTTACTCTCCCGAGCTTACCTGCAAGGCAGCAGAGCAGCTAAAGGTTGTACTGCTCACTGCATACAGTAGCAGGTAAAATTACCCGACCTGACATCAACATAGAGGCAGAGTGAACGAGCTACATGTTGTAATAAAGACACAGCTTGTGAAATGTTGTATGGGAGAGGCACTTGGTGAACAGCTTGCTACAGAAATTAAAAGGAAACTATTTGATTTAATGGCTGATGAATCCACAAACACTGCCAACAAATCTGAACTGTCTATATGTGTGAGATATGTTACAGACTGTGGAGAAATTAGAGAGACATTGTATGCATAATTCCACTTCAAAATACAACAGCAACCATTACAAACTGCATTGAAAGTGAAATAAATAAACTAGGTATATCATTTAGTAATCTTACTGCTTGTGGATTTGATGCACGTTCTTTTTTTCAGACAGTATCTCCGGCGTTCAGAAAAGGATGTCAGATATATGAGGATACATTGTAGTGCTCATGCACTGTAACTTGCAGTGACAAGTGCAAGAGACCAATTCCTTTTCGTGAAAAGGTTCTACCAATCTACAAAACGTAAAACAGTTCTCAGCGTCATTCAGAAAATGTTAGAAGATCCTATGCAGAAAATTCCAGAGCTACTCATTGCGCTGGGTGTCATTATAACACAATTCACAACATTAAGAAATGTTACGGGTCACTCATGATGACTTGTGAGCATTTACAAAGGGATGAGGCTGATTTAGTTTAGTTGGCTGTGCATTAGTATTACTATGACTAGAGAGGAGGACGGAAACAGAATGAGAGATTAGTTGATAGAAAGAATAGATGAGATGATACAGAGAAGAACTCGCAAACAACCAAATAGTTAAAGTTAAATCCCTGAAGAATATATTAACAGGTTAAGTTGAGAGTTCACTTAGGGGTTAAAGTCACTTGCAAAATAAGACAATAATAAGATAATTACATCTTAATTTGAAGGGGCCACTGACGTTAAGGGTCACATGACCAACGTGTGATATCTGGAATAGCAATAAGGAAATATAGAGATGATCCTTGTTAAATGACCGGAGAATGACCATGTCAACCAGAAAAACAGACAACTTTCCTCAAAGTCTAACTGCAAGGCACACGTGCACCAGAAAATCACAAACACCTCTTTTCATTGGTTGACTGGGACAGGATTCATAGATTAGTTGAGCACAGAGGTTGCAGGGTGATTTCGATGATTTCTGATGACATGTACAACCAAATCTACAGAGCTACTAATCAAGAGATAATCGGTGCGAATATAGTATGTCAAGATAAAGTATAATTATTCAAGAAGTGAGTTAGTGTTAGGAGTAATAAAGAAATTCCTATTGAGTAGTATTGCAGAATTAATCTATAGATAAGTGAAATAGCTATGTGAATTATGTGTAAAGGTCAGTCTACAAGTTGTACAGAGACAGTAGCAGTATGATAGATAGAATAACACTGTGCGATCTTTAAGGGATGTGACACCTCTAACAGCGATAACCAAGTACAAATTTCCACACGCAAGATAAAGTATATTTTAAAAAAGTAAAGTACCCCTGTCACGCCAAGTGACGTATAGGTAATATGGTGTTAGTGACCATACATTTTACAGACCTTCGGCACATGATTTTTGGGGTAATGTGGTCGGTATCACAACCATGCCGCTTTACTTTCCCAGAAAAAAATCAGGTACCCATTAAAGGCTGGGTGAACTGGAAGCCGTCGGTTGGGATCGAACCCTACCTCTTGTCCTTTGTAGTCTAGTTCACTAACCACTGAGCTATCGCGGCTCCCAAAATAAAGTATACGTTATTATTAATTCAAGGAATTGAGAGGATCAAGTTATAATATCTAATGAGAAGAGTTGAACGTTTAGTTAATATGATCTACACAACAATAATTACGAATCAACAATCGTTTATAGTAATCTTGAGACCAAGTAATTCGGCAAATAAACATTGATTCAACTATTCAATTGCTTTGTTATAATTGTCACGTAATGAATACTGTGAGGTCTTGATTATCTCCTTTCAAATTCTTCAAGATTTCTTTTTATGAGAACAGGCTGGAGGATTGCTTCTTGAAATGCAGGAATCAACGTTCATGTTAACACTTTGCCTGTTGGTGGAGATTCATGTGAGCTGTTTCTAATTGAAGCAAATGTTTGCAGAAGCAGGAGTGTCAGCTGGCAATTCTATCAAAGCTAATTTCAAACACATCTTTACAATTAAAATCAATATCTGTGGATGTTTAGAAAACAGAAAAAAAAAACATAACATAGTGATTTATTGCAACATATGTAGAATTGAGAGATAAGGTGTCACACATCCGAACAATAAAAGCAGATGTCTCTGATGACAAAATTTGTTTGCAGACAAATGCTAAATTCACAAAGACTGTAATATCTGAAATGGATAAAAGGTTTAGAAAGCAAGCCTTGGACTTTATTTCAGCGTGTTCATTTGTATAATCATTGCATCACATTCAGCAGATAAAAGCGTCAGATGTTAACTCTCTGTGTCAGTATTTGCATGACACAGATCAAGATCATTTGCAAGCTGATCTAAGGTCTTTTAAATATTTGACGGTAATGTATCGCCATTAAAAAGTATATTCTTCAATCTTCAATTGGTTATAACGAATTAAAAAATACTAACGTAAAATTATTGACGGTACCAAAATCAAAAGCCACAGCTGATAGGTCCTTTAGCGATATAAACAGAATAATGACTCCACAAAGAAACCAGCTAGGGAATCGTTCACTGGATCACTGCACGAGGATTTCTATTGAAGAAGAAGAGATTCCAAGTGAAGCATTCTTAGACAAAAGTCTGTAGCGCTGTGTCAGTAAAAAGCAAAGGAGAGTACGTCTGCTTTAAATGATGACCTGAACAAGAGACATATACTGCAGGTAAAAAAAATAAAAAAGTAACGTGCCCTGTCACGCCAAGTGGCGCATAGGGAATGTGGTGTTAGTGACCATACATTTTACAGACCTTCAGCACATGATTTTTGAGGTAATGTGGTCCGTATTACGCCCGTGCCGTTTTACTTTCCCAGAAAAAAATTCGGTACCGTTTATGGCAGGGTGAACCCGGAAGCCGTCGGTTTTGATCGAACCCTACCTTTTGTCTTTCGTAGTCCAGTTCACTAACCACTGAGCTATCGCGGCTCCCTAGATACAACAGGTAAGTGAGATATATTATTGAAGACTTTAAATGAGAACCTAAACAAGGGACCTATACAACAGGTAAGTGAGATATATTATTCAAGACTTTAAATGTGGACCTAAACAAGAGACTTATACAACAGGTAAGTGAGATATATTACTCAAGACTTTAAATGTGGACCTAAACAAGAGACCTATACAACAGGTAAGTGAGATATATTATTCAAGACTTTAAATGTGGACCTAAACAAGAGACTTATACAACAGGTAAGTGAGATATATTATTCAAGACTTTAAATGTGGACCTAAACAAGAGAGAACTATACAACAGGTAAGTGAGATATATTATTCAAGACTTTAAATGTGGACCTAAACAAGAGACCTATACAACAGGTAAGTGAGATATATTATTGAGGACTTTAAATGTGGACCTAAACAAGAGACCTATACAACAGGTAAGTGAGATATATTATTGAGGACTTTATATGTGGACCTAAACAAGAGACCTATACAACAGGTAAGTGAGATATATTATTGAGGACTTTATATGTGGACCTAAACAAGAGACCTATACAACAGGTAAGTGAGATATATTATTGAGGACTTTATATGTGGACCTAAACAAGAGACCTATACAACAGTTAAGTGTGAGATATATTATTGAAGACTTTAAATGAGAACCTAAACAAGAGACCTATACAACAGGTAAGTGTGAGATATGTTATTGAAGACTTTAAATGTAGACCTTAACAAGGGACAGATACAACAGGTAAGTGAGATATATTATTGAGGACTTTAAATGAGAACCTAAATGAGAACCTAAACAAGAGACATATACAACAGGTAAATGTGAGATATATTATTTAACACTTTAAATTGTCTTTCCTTTAAATTATTCCCTTCCCTCCTCCTCGGCAACATTTATCTGAAAGAAACACTGCCTCTACCTTGTTTATCATGTATGTTCTGCTCATACATTAACAAACCACTATCTCTCTTTACATGTTCAAAAGCATTCATTTATCTTGTATGTATTGTATTTAATATCCTTCCCTCTTATTTTCAACTGTTTCAAAGCGTCATTATTCGTTCTCCTTTCATGGGTACGAATGGTCCAAATCAAAAATATAAAGGGTAACAAGAGGTTATTTTTATGAACATTTAATGAACACACAAGAAGATCGTTGGGGAAAACAGAATTGTAATTCATGTTTGGAATACTATGAGCCCAGCTAGAGGGAGTATTGAAGACGTTGAGAATTGCACCAGTTAAGAATACGAGTGGTACACCGCTAGGATTATATTTAGGATTAAGGTATTGTAAGGATTATGCTAGTATTGGAATTAGTATTGTGGTTAAAATTATAGTTAGTTACACTTAGGGTTAATCTTAGTTAGTTACACTTAGGGTTAATCTTAGTTAGTTACACTTAGGGTTAATCTAAAGGTAAATGTTTATTTTATGGTAATTTTAATGTTAATGTTGGTTTTTATTTTTAATTTTAATGCTAGGGTTAGATTAAAGGAGACAGTAAGATTAGTGATTACATTAGTAGCAGCTTACTTCAGTCGTAGTTGACTATGGATATTTTCCATATAGAAATTCCTGTCAATATTTAGATTAGGTTAAATGTTAAAGTAAGTGTATTCATAGAATTGGGTTGCAGTAATTCTTATCAATCTGTCTATTCTGTTTAAAGACATCATGATGATAATACTCGTAGAGTAGAGCAACCTTATAAAATAAAAGATAACTTAATAGAATCACATGGAAATAGAAATACCAGTACCAAAACGCGAGGAACACGATAGACTGAGGTCATCATTGCACCAGGAGATGATACGAATGACAGAGCCTTACGATGGGCAGACAAACTCTTAAGTGCTGACCCCGAACTGTGTGAAGAACCCAGATGTAAACTTTAGCACAACTTATCCAAAACGTTCTTCCAGAAGCAAGTGAGTGAGATGGAGAAATGTTCAAATAGACGAATGAATTAGATCAACGATTCTCATACTGTCCATTACCGCGGACACCCGTTAAATACGTTTTTGTAATTGAAGACCCCCAGAATTCAACTTCAATATATTTCCATTCAGTTATAAATGAACGTACCGTTCTTCAAATCTTCGTGGACTCCCTGTGACGGAACCACAAACTCTTGTGGGCCGCGGACCACAGTTTGAGATACGCTGAATTAGATTAACGTCAAACATTTTTAAAGTGTTCGATACTCAGACATGTAAGGACGAAGACACTCAATAAAACGGACATTGAAAGTAGTGACCACTTATAGCTGAATGCTTGCGTCATAATCAGTAACAAGAACTGAAAAGAGATCATATTGAAACAGTCCCACGGCGCGCCTGCCGACAGAGTAATCAGTCATGACAGAGGAGTAGGGATCCAAGAGTTGTACTGAACAAATTATTTGTAGAAATCGGATATTGTGGGATCGAAATATGTAGATTTCACAAAATGTGGTCAACAACGACACAGCTCAATTACGTCCATCCAACTATGTCCTTGTAACAGTGAAAACTGAAGAATTAATGTCGTTGTGAGATTGTAGATAGACAGAAAGAAATAAAGAAAGAAAAATATTAGGAAGGGAGAGAGAGAGAGAGAGGGAAGAGGGGGATTGAGGAAGAAGGAAGGGAGGAAGGAAGGCATCCTAATTATTAATGAGAGAATAATGTTAATATTTTTTATTAGCGAATCTGAGTTTTGAGATTGTGTGTGAGGACATTCAACATCGTTTTATTTAAACTATGTCCACAACTTTTCGATATTCTTCCTGATAACACAGAACGCATTCAATACTGCACGAACTTCGCAACACCGCCGATAATCCCCAGGGTAATTTCAGAAAGGCGGGTTAGTTATTGTCAAGATGAAATAACTTTTACATTTTTAGGTGGATCAGATTACGACATGCCGTTTTAATTCTAAGATTATTTTTTGAACAGTTTTCTTTTACCTGCTCAATTTGAACACGGGACCCCCTTTTTATCATTCGACTCTGATGGGATAAGGCATAGAATCCCATTTATTCTGACATCTAAGGGACAGACAAACGAATCAGAGTGGGATAGTGTCTGATATGGGAGATTGTCTGTTCAAGATCACATTTAATTCGACTCCGACAGGACAAGGCACACGATTTTATTTATTCCGACTCCAAAAAGACTAGAAACAAAACCTCATTATCTTAAGATCAGATGTCACTTAAAACCAAAAAAAAAAAAAAAAAAAAAAAAACACTCGAATGCTCAAGCCGGATACATCTTGATTATGAAGCGAGAGCCTTAGCCTCAATGCCATATCGCTACTGCTTACCGTTGTAGCCCATTCCTCCCAATAGTCCCGCGTTTTGTTGTTTAGCTACCTGCTACTGAAGAGAACACTTGCATGAGCTTACACTCTACAGCCATGTGGATTCACCCAGTGCTTCGTGTGGAGGGAGTTGTAATGTGCAATGTAAGAAGTGCTTTCAAGTTTGTAATAAAACTAAACTGTATACAAGGATATCAAAATTGAAGGAATAGACCTGGAGACAGTTCAGAACTACAACTACCTTGGACATACTATAACCAGTGATGGAAAATGTACAACTGAAATAAACAAAAGAATAGGAATGGCAAAAAGTAATTTTAATGTCATGAAAAATATACTAACATCAAAACAAATAACACCAGGGCTAAAACTAAGAATAGCAAAATGTTATGTCTTCTCAACATTCCTATATGGTGCGGAAACATGGACATTAGACAAGAAAACACAACAGAGAACATAAGCTTTTGAAATGTGGATTTATAGAAGAATAGGTAGAATTGTATGCAAGGAAAAGAAAACAAACAATGAAGTCTTAAAACAACTAAAAATGAAAAGAGAACTACTAAACACAATTCAAACAAGACATATGCGATATTTGGGGCATGTTAAAATACACAAATCTAATGAAAGTAATCCTGGAGGGGAAAATACAAGGTAAAAGAGGTAGAGGCAGACCAAGACTAACATGGGCGAGTAACATCAAAAGATGCACAAACCAGCCTATGACAACCTGCACCATCAAAACAAGAGACAGAGCAGAATGGCGCTGCATGGTAGCCAACCTTCGTTGCGGAGATGGCACTCGATGATGATGATGTATACAAGACGTCAGAGATGACAGAAACCACAGACAAGCAATCTAAGTTGTGTCTGGACAGAAGCCCTATTTCTTCGTCGGAGAAAAAAAAAACCTTCTCACATCAGACACTCTCCCACTCTGGTTCGTTCCACACCCTATCTCCCCTCTCTCTCGCTCCCATCTAACACCTCTCCCATGTTTTAGTGTCTCCCTTGACTCTCCTTCAATCTCCTTTTTCCCCTCTCAACTATCCCGCTTCGTTTGCACAACCGGGGCTTCTAAATTCTGTTATCGCAATCCCTAGTACCCTTTCAGCGTATTTAGGTCATCTGTACAATCAGTCACTTTAAATCCAATCACATCCTCAATCACAGTCAGATCAACAGTCAAATCCCAGCACTGAATATCATTGATGCACTTCTCAGCAGATTACGCCCAGTGTCAGCTGCTGAAAAGATGAATGAATTCTGGGAAATAACTTCATGAAAACGTCACAGGCGTCACCTAATTGATTTGGATGACTTGCGAGGCGATGGAACAAGTGGTTGTGAATTCGTTCCATGATTACTTTTTTTAATGTTTAAAAAAAAAAATAAAAACAGGGATCAAATTTTCCGGATGAAAGTCTCTGCCAGGCGAAAATTCCTGCTTTTAAAAGAAATTGAGGATTTGTTAGGGAAACAAGTGTTCACAGAAAAACGGTAGACCAATAAAGTGCACGGATCATTATAGTTATCAGTGAAATAAGGTTATGTGTAATTATAATTCTAGCAGCGGCATTAATAATAGAGATATTTGCAATAGTTGTTGAAGTAGTCAGAGACATGTAACAACAAAGGAAAATCACTAATTCAGACAATTCGAGCAGCACAAGAACGACAAATGATATAAACCACGACACCTTTTAGGTATCAGTGAAAAGAGAAAAGAAGAAAGAAAAAGTTGAAGTAGTAGTAGTGAAGTAGCAGCAGCAGCAATAGCAGGAGCAGTAGTAGTAGTAGTAGTAATAGTAGTAGTAGTAGTAGTAGTAGTAGTAGTAGTACGCAAAATGTAACTGTCACTGTAGTAATAGTAATAATAGTAGTGGTAACAACACTGGTGGTAGTAGTATTAAGAGTTACAGTGATAATATAGTAACAGTAATATATATAGTAAATATTAAGCTGGGTGAACCCGGAAACCGCTGTTTGGGATCGAACACTACCTCTTGTCCTTTGTAGTCCAGTTCACTAACCGTTGAGCTATCGCGGCTCCCACGGTAAACAGAAAACAACAGTTTTTATATGGTGCACTGAGAACAGAATTGCAGAACGAGATGATCGCTTACGCCAAACCATATGGCGCACGATGATGGTGTGTGATTTATGTTTTTTAATTACACTTTGTAAAAAAAACACAGACCGGAAATGCATCATTTCAACCATTTCTAGAGAATGAAGCCTAGAGAACTGCAACTAAAGTTAAAGGTAGTCCAATAGTAATTGCCGTGAGGTAATGAAGTGGTAGTGACATCATTATACTAAACCTCGACTTCATGAGATGGAGTACCCAGTTTCAAACTTCCTTGCCTTTTCTTTCCCGAGAATATATCTGACACCCATTTAAAGTGGTTGGGTGGACCATAAGAGCCTGTTAAATCGGAAAATATTTAGCCTCATCTGACATTTGGTCCCCGAATCTTCAGGTCGGCAAGTGGATGCACTCAACAACACCACATGGTTGTTTCTCTCAGCCTCAGCTACTAACAGACACATATATTCTCTGTTGCGTGTTGTTGTTCTTGGATTTATCGGATTATCTGGATAAATCTGTTCTTTATTATCCATATATCCATGCCTGCAACAGTCACGATCTAGTGTCAGAGAATGATAAAGACAAATAATCGAGTAAACTGTATCACAAGAACACACGCGGTAACACATGGTTAATATCAACCGGTAAAGTCAACTTTGCTCCACTAAGTATCGTAACATACGTGGACAGGTAAAAAGAGACAAGAAAATTAACGTATTTAAAAAAAACACTAAATATATCCAGGGGTTGTGGGGCAGGATATAGAGGTACGACGTCGGCCTCTGGACAGAATGGATTCTGGTTCAAAGCCTAACACAGACAGTAGCGCTTTTTTTCAATAATAGGCAATGTAAAGTACCCCCCGTCACGCCAAGTGGCATATAGGGAATATGGTGTTAGTGACCATAAATTTTGCAGACCTTCAGTACATGATTTTTGGGGTAATGTGGTCGGTATTACGCCCGTGCCGCTTTACATTTCCCAGAAAAAAAATCCGGTACCCATTTAAGGCTGGTTGAACCAGGAAGCCGTCGGTTGGAATCGAGCCCTACCTCTTGTCCTTTGTAGTCCAGTTCACTAATCACTGAACTATCGCGGCTCGTTTTTTTTTTTTTCAATAATAGGAAGCATTAATCCGTGGTTTCTTCGTGACGCTACCACTAACCCCTCCCCCGATCTCTGGATATTGAAATCTAATTTCTCGCCTCCGTGAATAACAACAATAAATATGAGGTCATGTTTGATCTCGCAAACGTAAAAGAACCCTTGACAGTTAACAATCGAGAAGCGGTAATAAATTTGTCTAGGCAAAATTGTCATCAAGAAACCAACTCACACCGTGGATCCCAGGCCGACCTACGGATTTCGTGCACGTGGACCAGGATTCTTTCGGATTTTCTCGAGATTTTCGAGGGTGATATCGGAGCACCAATGGATTTGTCCTATGTGCAGTGATGATGGTCCTAACAACAACAACTGCCACTAAAAATAGACTAATTACGGTATTTGCTTCTAAGTTATAGCTAGAAGTATCCTTTAATAAGGTGAATAGGCGTCAGGAACCATTGAAGGCTATGTCTGAAAAGTGTTTATTGTTGCAGTTTTCTCATATTCCAAGTCCGGCTTGTTGCAGGAACTACTGAGTTAAGTGCTCTGTGCACACAGTGAGCTGTGTGTTTCATCCGTTTTAATCGTGTATCAATATTCCAATTGTTTACGATGACATCGTATGACAAGGAACAGTTAGCTGTGTTCACTTTCTGTGCGGTTTCACCTTATATCTTTTGGCGTGTGCTGAGACTGCTACGATGGGGTCTACAGCGACTTTTCTTTGTTTAAGAGTTGAGTTAGTAATTCGGATGATTCCACTGACACGGGCGGCTGAGCAATTATGGATTTTAATTGGTTTGCAATGATACCGAGGCCTTCCATAACAATAACAATCCTTATTGTAGAGAGTCTCATTCCCGACACTTCTTTAACAGTTATACCAATAAACATTCGCTCCTTCAGAGTAGACCAATAAGTTTCCCAGCTCTCCTGTGTGAACTCACAGGTACTGTACACTAACACTCACGAACAACTGTCGTATTGTGTAGGCATCCTCAGCCACGATAGAATTTATCAAAAAGGCACGTCAGGCTACATGTCACAATTAACCACCACACTAAAAATGCAATCCTGTTCAAATTTCGTTGCAATATCTTCATTACAGTTCAAACAAGACAAATGCTATTTTTGGGCCATGTTAAAAGACACAACAGCCTATTAAAAGTAACCTTGGAAGGGAAAATACAAGGTAAAAGAGGCAGAGGCAGACCAAGACTAACATGGACGAGTAACATCAAAAGATGGATAAGCCAACCTATGACAATCTGCACTATAAAAGCAAGAGACAAATCGGAATGGTGCTCCACGGTAGCCAACCATCGATGCGGAGATGGCAGTCAATGATAAATGTTGATCTTCATTAATGTTAGAGGAATTAAGGAAATGTCGGGTTCGGTAGCGAGTGAGACAACCTGTATAATGGTTAACTCGCGACTTGGCGATTAAGCAAAAGTGGGTTTAACCTGATGCTCTCCAATATTTAATACAAGACCCGCTGATTTGGGTGGAAAGTAATAACAGCGAGGAAGAGATCTCTTATAAATGACGTGACGTAGCTTTTACTTTCAAATCCTTTGCGATACTACACATTTTGGTACATCCTATATGTATATATTAACAGGTCACGTGGTAGTCAGCACCGCCATTATTGTCACTACCAGGTACCGTGCCTCCTGGATAAGGTGATCATGTCTCTCCATAAATT
Source organism: Megaustenia siamemsis (assembly GCA_032433765.1). Classification (NCBI taxonomy): domain Eukaryota; kingdom Metazoa; phylum Mollusca; class Gastropoda; order Stylommatophora; family Ariophantidae; genus Megaustenia; species Megaustenia siamemsis. The sequence continues at coordinate 38,637,375 of JAVIAB010000125.1, forward strand.
GTATAGATGCAAACAAATAAATATTGACTCTACAAAAACCATTAAAAAGATTTCTCTGCTATATTTTCTCTATTTTCTCTTTACATATTCCTCCCTCATTTTTCCCGGCGGTTGTCACAATATATTTCAGCTATTCCTGTTTTTCAATACAGGACAAAAATCATGATTTCTATTTTCTCCTGATGTTTGTTCCTTTTAGCACTGGCTTTTTTGAGAAAAATCTGTCGCTAACCTTTTGATCAATTCATGATACTCCTAACATTCATCTGTAAAACCACATTTCTGTGACCTACAACAATTGTCATGTCTGTTTTCTGATTGTCCAAGATTCACTTCCACTATCACGTGGCATAAATGAGTGATAAACTTATTGATTTGGAGACATAAACACATAGCATAAATGAGTGATAAACTTATTGAGTTGGAGACATAAACGATCGTTTGGTCTTGGTATTGACGCCCCAATTAGCCATGGTCTGTCCATCTCCCAATGTTTGCTCGATCGCTACTTTCAAACGAGCCAAGAGGATCTAAAAGGATCATTCATCTTTTGTTGGCGAAATGCCTCATAAAGTACAGACCACTAGCGTTGTTCGGTCTAAGTTTGACAACGAAATTGTGCGTATCGATTGGTCGTTTGCTTTGATGTCTTTGTCACGTGGATTGTGTTGGTTTTCCTTGACAGTGATGGTCAATAGGGAAGATGTTTTATTTGAATTTGTTAGAAAAAGTGTGCGTTAGTATTTCTTATTTCATGCGTCGTGTAGGAAGTAATGACAATGGTTCATGAAGTAATTCGTCAGCATCCACTGCTGATGTTTTATGACGGGTTTCCAAGGGACAATTAGTCTCAATAGCGTAAAATTATGTTTTCTTCTTTTTTTCCCCAGTCAGGCTAGACAACCGAATTAATTCATAAATAAACAACAGGAGTAGCTTTGACGTTAAGGTTAAGATGCTCGCCCTATAATCACAAGGTTCGAGACTTGTCGAGAGAACGAGTTTTCCTCTCTCCACCCAAATGATCCCCAATATCAAGGCAGGTGAGATCGAGTACCTAAACCTATCAGGAGACGGACAATAACAAGATGTTCGCATGCTCAAGCTGAGTGCTACAAAACTGACAGTTTTGGCAGTTGAATATCTAAAATATTGGGCTGCATGCCGTTGCCCGAGCCAAATTTAAAAACAATAATATTGATATCTTTTATCCAATAATTAACTTGAATTGCTGGATTTTCGTGGAAACCATCGCCACTGCTGAAGAATATGAGACTATTCTGAGTTTTCTCTCGGGCTGTCATGAAAGATGTCGCAGTGTCTTGTCGACAAATTATTATCTTCATTGCACAACGTACAACTCCACAGTGCCCAGAAGCACTGCTCAGCTGGTTCCCCAGTACGAAGCACACTCGCAACGCAATGGCGAAACGAGACGATGGCTTCAGCTTATATGCACGAACTCCGTAGCAACGGCGAATACTTTAACCTCAAAACTTCTTACTCGCCCCTTACGACACCCGTAGCAGTAATGATTAATTTTTTTTTCTCCACTGACCGTAATCAGGGCTCAGGTATCTGTACATGTATTTTTTTTTTTAAAAGGATGTCGTAATACTTTTGGGCAATCTCACGGAAGAGCGAAGATTGTCGTAAGATAATTGCAAATAAAACTATGGGAAGAAAAACGGAATAAAAAACAAACAGGAAATAGGTGTAAAGTAATAGTTGGAGATAGTTATTCTCGGGTCAATGACGCACATAGTGCATAAATGATAACTCCCCATGTCTGACCATTCACTGGTAGGTTGTGTAGGTCTTATTAAGTTATTTTCGTCAACTAGGAATCAAAATGTCTGTTTCAGTAGTTTTGTGGGTCTTATTCATCATCATTGAGTGCCATCTCCGCATCAAAGGTTTGGCTACCATGAAGCGCCATTCTGCGCTGTCTCTTGCTTTGATGGTGCAGGTTGTCATAGGCTGATTTGTCCATCTTTTGATGTTACTCGTCCATGTTAGTCATGGTCTGCCTCTGCCTCTTTTATCTTGTATTTTCCCCTCCAGGATTACTTTTAGTAGGCTGTTGTGTTTTTTAGCATGGCCCAAAAATCGCATTTGTCTTGTTTGAATTGTATTTAGTAATTCTCTTTTCATTTTTAGTTGTTTTAAGACTTCATCATTTGTTTTCTTTTCCTTCCATCCAATTCTACCTATTCTTCTATATGTCTACATTTCAAAGGCTTTAACTCTCTGTTCTATTTTCTTGTCGAATGTCCATGTTTCTGCACCATATAGGATTGTTGAGAAGACATAACATTTTGCTATTCTTAGTTTTAGCCCTGGTTCCATTTGTTTTGATGTTAGTATGTTCTTCATGACATTAAAATTACGTTTTGCCATTCCTATTCTTTTATTTATTTCAGTTTTACATTTTCCATCACTGGTTATAGTATGTCCAAGGTAGTTGTAGTTCTGAACTGTCTCCAGGTCTATTCCTTCAATTCTGATATCCACTTGTAGAGTTTTGAGTATTTTCTTTGTTTATGATCACAGTTTTTTTGTCTTTTTGATATTCATACCTAATCCATATTTTTTGCTTGTCATGTTTATTTCATTAAGTAATTATTGTAGATCTTTAGGATTTTCTGCTAGTAGTACAGTATCATCAGCATATCTTAGGTTATTGATTATCTTTCCATTAATGTTTAGGACTGGCATCTCTGTGATGTTTTTAAAGATTTGCTCAGTGTATAGATTGAACAAGCTTGGTGATAGGATGCATCCCTGTCTTACTCCTCTTTTTATATCAATGGGTGTAGAGTTCTCTTTGTTATATTTTATTATTGCAGTTTGCTCCCAGTATAGATTACATATTAGTCGTATGCCCATGTTATCTAGATGTATCTCTTTTAGGCATTCTATAAGTTGTTTGTGGTGTACTCTATCAAAAGCTTTGGTGTAGTCTATGAAGCAGGCATATAGTGGTTTGTTTACTTCTGTGTACTTTTCGATTAATATTCTCATGCAGATAATGGCTTCTTATGTCCGACTATTTTTCCTAAATCCAAATTGCTGCTCATCTAATTCAGTATTGATTTTATTCTGAATCCTTCCTTGTATAACTTTTAGCAAGATTTGTGTAACATGGGTCATTAGACTTATTGTTCTAAAGTCACTGCATTCAACTGCACCATTCTTTTTAGGCAATGCAATGAAAGTTGATATTTATAGTTCATTTGGTATGTACCCTGCGTGGTATATGTCGTTGCATATGTCTGTAATCACTTCCATGCCAAAATCTTCTAGTGCCTGTATCATCTCTATCTGTATGCTGTCAGGTCCTGCTGCTTTTCCCTTTTTCATTGTGTTTATAGCTTTTTCCACATTAGATTTTAAGATTGTATAGCCTGATATACATTTTATGATTGGTTTCTTGTCCCATTGAAGGTTCTATTATCTTCGTCGTCTAGAAATCAAAATGTATGTTTTAGCAGCAGCAGTTGCTTTACGTTGCTGTTCTCCCGTAAGTCTTCTTCCTCTTCTTTCCTTCCTCATTTGCCTTTTATCTTTCTTTCCTCATGTACCTTTTAGCGTCGAGGGGAGATATAATTTGCAGCCCTTTGCTCTTCTATTCGCTTCTGCTACTGTTATGTTTCCTAGTGCTTTTAATGTTTCATCGATGAATATTTTTATTGGTTGAACCCAGAGTCAGGTATTCGTTTATTGAGGGCTCGTTGTGTTGTGTTCTGCTCACTCTGCCGTGTCACGTGGAAAACCAATTTATCTGTTGTTTCTTTATATATTCTATGGCGGGGGTTATTCCTAGCTTTTTTCTCAGTTCTTCATTTCTGATATTGTCTCTCAGGCTGTTTCTTGTCATTCGTCTAACACATTTAATCTCAATTGAGTCTATTGTTCTTATTGTTCTTGCATCTAGGGTCCAGGAATAGCATTGATAGCACAACGTAGGGATGAAGATTGTTTTGATTCTAGAGTTATTTTCTTGTTGGACAAAAGTGGTGATAGTTGTCCAATGATTTGACAAGCTTTGATGCATCTTGCGTTTATCTTTGCTGTTTGTAACTAATCTTCCTAGGTATTTAAATTCTTCTACTTGACTCTCAGAATCGCTCAGTGGTTAGTGAACTCGACTACAAAGGACAAGAGGTAGGGTTCGATCCCAACCGACGGCTTGCGGGTTCACCCAGCCTTAAATGGATATCGGTTTTTTTTTCTGGGAAAGAAACCCGCACGGGCGTAATACCGACCACATTATCCCAAAATAATACATAATAATGCTACCTTTCTTTGATTGAGAGATGAGATAGTAATTCGGGTGATTCCACTGGCATGGGCGGTTGAGCAATTATGGATTTTAATTCGTTTGCAGTGATACCGGGTCATTCCATAACCATGTCCCAAAAATCATGTGCTGAAGGTCTGTAAATTTTATGGTGACTAACACCATATTCTCTTTGCGCCACTTGGCGTAACGGGGGCTCTTTACTTTTTTTTTTACTTGACTCTCAGGGATCCGAGATAGCTCAGTGGTTAGTGGACTGAACTACAAAGGACAAGAGATAGAGTTTGATCCCAACCGACGGCTTCCGGGTTCACCGAGCCTTAAATGGGTACGACTTGGCGTGACGGGGGTACTTTACTTTTTTACTTGACTTTCTCGTCAGTCGTCTGTAGCAAACATGAAAGGATCAACAGTTTCCATATTGAACAGGAATCAGAAATTTGCATTTGGGGAGATATTGGCAGTTAAATATAAGAAAAGACAAGATCGACTGACATGCCAAAAAGGCATGTGTTGGGTTGAAGGGCTGAAAAATCAAGGCTTGTTGTAAACTAACGACAAAAGACATCTCATCATAAGTATCGCTCTTTCTGACGTCATGTTTCATCGCAAATTTCGACCTCTACAGCTATTTATCAGTTCTTTTATTGACGTCCTTTAAAATCATTCTCTTTTAGATTGTTTAATATACTTTCTCTCTGTTCATCTTTATTTCTTTTTCCCTCAAGTTTTCCAAAATGTTTCATTTGTTTTCTTGTTATACCATGACCAGACAGGCAATGACAACGCATCAACATCAACACCCGTGTAAAATCATTTTTAAAGAAAGGACGATGAAAAGGCGTAGTCGTCGCGTTAACTAAGAAGAAGAGGAAAAATAAGAGGAGGGTGGAAAAAAGAGGTAGAGAGAAGAGAAGAAGAAAAAGAGAGGAGGAAGAAGAAATGAAAGAAGAAAAAAATAAGTGGAAGAAAAAAAGGAAGAGAAAAAAGAAGAAAACGAAAGGACAAGAAGAAAAAAGAAGTAGAAGTAGAAGACGAATAAGAAATTGAAGTAGAAGAAGAGATCGACAGGCCAATATGTCTGGTATTGAAGAGACAGAAAAAACTATGCGCTAGTGCAAATTGACAAAGAAAGAAATCGAAAGATGAAAGGCAATAGAAAGGCGGACAAAAAAAATAGTGACAAGATTTCGTGGAGAAACATGCGTGACAGAAATGCTGAGCTAGCCGGCTAGATAAGCACGCAAGAGCGATAGCCAGGCAGACTTGCTATACAGACACACGAGAGGATAAACAACGTTAGAGACAGACAATCGGGAAAGAGATAATCAAGGAAAGACTAGACATACATGGCAGACAGACAACACATGCAGACAAACAGACATAAATAAATACAAGAAAAGAGAGAGAAAAAAAAAACGACGAGCACGAAGTAAGAGAGGCAAGTGTGTAAGGCAGACAGATTTGAAACATAGACATGATAGACATATAGCTTTAAACATAGACATGATAGACATATAGCTTTAAACATAGACATGATAGACATATAGCTTTAAACATAGACATGATAGACATATAGCTTTAAACATAGACATGATAGACATATAGCTTTAAACATAGACATGATAGACATATAGCTTTAAATTGCAGGTACGACGAAGGCAGTCATATAAGCCAAACGGACACAGGAAACACAATAACATACAGGAGACACAATAACATACAGGAAACACAATAACATACAGGAGACACAATAACATACAGGAGACACAATAACATACAGGAGACACAATAACAGACAGGAAACAAAATAACATACAGGAGACACAATAACAGACAGCAGACAGATGTTGACAAATGACCAAATGAAAAATAAAATGAACCTGGTGAATATACGAAGCAGATAAACATGCGAAGAATGCAGACTTGCAAGGCAGACATACAAACCCTGAAGACATAGAACGCCACCTGGATTAGCGGAAGTTATGTTGAACATTTTATCTTAATGACATTTGAGCTGTGGCGAGCTCAAGCGCCTGCGATCTGCAGTCGCAACAACAGCGTTGGCGACCCATCAGCTGACAAAGGCCTCCCAGTTGATCTCCACTGGTAAGAACCTGCGTCAAAACTGGCTGGCTAACAGAAGCAAGGATCGACGTGTTCGTCGTACGTGTGGTCTTATTGATAATATATCTATCTATTGTCCTTTCGAGACGAAGATAGGGCAGAACCACAATCTCAAAAACAGAAACCTTGCGTGCCAAAATGGCACATATTGCAGATATCACTGCTTCTAAAATCTATGGCTCTGTTTCCATAACAATACTTTTTACAATGACAGCCTGTCAAGCCTTCGATTGTATTGATAATAAGGAAGACTTAATACTGCAGTACCTTTGGACAGGAAAGTCACTCAGGTTTTTTAGCCATAGACTAGAACAAGACGAACACCATTTCCTCCAGTAAAAGCCGGTAATGTTATGAAAGCCGTTTCGACCGGCCACATTTAAGAATCAACGAGCCTTCTGTCCGTATCAACTCGTGGCATTAGCATAACAACAATAATAAAGTATGGGCTATAAACATATAACGCATTATACAAAACAAACAAGTGTGTAATTATATATCCACGTCAGGACTTCCGTTTCAAAATGGTGGAACGTTTCACGTTCTCTAGATCGCTGCAGCTAATGTATCTGTGGTTTGATTAATTTAGGCTCTCTGACGTATGTTCCTGTGTTGAAATCAAAATGATGTTCTACTTAGCAAATCTGCACAGCCGAGTACGCCCAGCAATGTTCCTTTTTGACAAGTCAAGTATTGTTTGTAAAAGCGACCTTCACCTTCTAGTGTTGACATGCGTTTTACGTCACATTGAGTGCTGTTCAATGGCAGACGTTGGTATTATTCGACGAAAGTTATTTACATGCTGAAACGCATTTAGTGTGGACTGATCCGTCAAGTCGACCGATGATTTTCCTCTTTGGGGAATTTGCATCGTGTTTCGTTCGTTGTATGCTAACCGTACGGTCTGTTGTTTGATGTGTGACGGGGATAATTCGACGACTAACTGTGTGTTTATATGTTCGGTTGCAGTCAAGAACGATGTCCTAACATCATCAAGCGCTATACATTTTTTGTTCTCAATATGACGATCATCATTTTCGGGAGGATGTGAAATTCCGGTATGTGGTGGATAGGTGGCAGGAACCATTGAAAGCTGTGTCTGAAAAGTGTTCCTTGTTGCAGTTTCCTCATATTCCAAGTCCGACTTGTTGCAGGAGCTACTGAGTTAAGTGCTCTGTGCACACCGTGAGCTGTGTGTCTCATCCGTTTTGATCATGTTTCGATATTCCAATTGTTTACAATGAATGATGATATCGTATGACAGTGAACAGTTGGCTGTGTTCACTTTCTGCGCGGTTTCGCCTTATGTCTTTTGGCGTGTGCTGAGACTGCTACGATGGGGACTACAGTTACCTTTCTTTGTTTGGGAGATGAGTTAGTATTTCGGATGATTCCACTGGCACGGGCGGTTGAGCAATTATGGATTTTAATTCGTTTGCAGTGATGCCGAGGCCTTCCATAACCAATAACCAATATCCACGTCATTGGTGAAGTCTTATTTCCAGAAGCAGACATCAGGCGTGACAGAAATAAAGTGACAAAAAGTCCACCTTAAGTGTAAAACATCGACACCTGGAGGACAGTGTTGACCCTGAGTTGTGCCCCCCTGAGGTCAATCTTGTGCGTGCGAACACACGTGACCACATGCGGGCGTGCTTCAAATTCCCGCTATTCTGACATCTGTCCTTGACATGGAACCAGACAAGAGGATTATATTTAAAAGGGAGAAAACTCCATCCCATCTAATTTGCTCCCTTAGAACAAAAGCATCATCCAAGGAATCAATTACCAAGGGTGTGCAATCCTGTGAGATCTTCAAAGCTGTCATTCGGCATGACTTTTACTGTAAAACCGGTTAAAGTGCGCATTTACACATCAGTTTGTAAATTAAATGTTATCTTTGTCTCAAAGAAAGAGTTGAATATATATATATATATATATATATATATATATATATATATATATATATATATATATATATACAGCAGTAGAAATATAGAAACATGACTAGACACCCAAGGTTTGTGAAATCAAATGTTTGCGGTAACTATTCAATCTACATATAATGTGGAGACTTTTCACATCAAAAACAATTATAAATAAACATCATCGTCAAGTACAGGACCTGCTGGTGTAGGTGATCATGTCTCTCCTCAACTTTCGATCACACGACACTTATTTATCATTTCTGTTGTTGACCTTCTGCCAAGCCATTCTCTTAAGCTGTCTGGTATCTTTTCTCTTTGCTTCCCTCTATCCCTTCGTCCCTCAATTTTTCCAGTTGTTACAATATATTCCAGTTGTTCACTTCTCATTAAATGGCCAAAAAATGATTATTGTTTCTTCCTAATATTGGAAATGAGCTCTCTTTTTGCTTTGGCCTCTTTCAGAACGTTTTCATTACTCTTCTTCGCTGTCCATGGTATTCTCAACATTCTTCTGTAAAACCACAGTTCTACAAACTCCAGTGGTTTTCTTGTCTGTTGTCCTATTGTCCATGATTCACATCCACATATTAAAACTAGCTATACATAACATTTAAGAACTCTTTTTTTTTGTTTCTATTGTCAAAAATGGATTGAACAGTATCTTCCTCGTGTTATAAGTAAACAGGGTGAGCAAAAAGCAATTTCAGCCTTCAAGAGGAAAATGTTATTGACATAAACCAGGAGAAACAGAAGTAGAGCAGTGGATTGGAAAGAGCTTTGGTTTGGAACACAAACGGCGGCTTCTAAGTTCACTCAGCCTTAAAGGATACCAAATTATTTTATGGGGGGGGGGGGGGGAGGGAAGAAGCTCTCGACAATGGTTTAATACTTGCCACATTTACTAAAATATATTCCAAAGGTGTATACCACACCATACCACACTATACCACGCCATACCACGCTATACCACGCCATACCACGCTATACCACGCTATACCACACTATACCACACTATACCACACTATACCACACTATACCACACCATACCACACTATACCACACTATACCACACTATACCACACTATACCACACTATACCACACTATACCACACTATACCACACTATACCACACTATACCACACTATACCACACCATACCACACTATACCACACCATACCACACTATACCACACTATACCACACTATACCACACCATACCACACTATACCACACTATACCACACCATACCACACCATACCACACTATACCACACCATACCACACTATACCACACCATACCACACTATACCACACCATACCACGCTATACCACGCCATACCACACTATACCACACTATACCACACCATACCACACCATACCACACCACACATACCACACTATACCACACTATACCACACTATACCACACCATACCACGCTATACCACGCCATACCACGCCATACCACACCATACCACACCATACCACACCATACCACACCATACCACACTATACCACACTATACCACACTATACCACACCATACCACACTATACCACACTATACCACACTATACCACACTATACCACACTATACCACACTATACCACACTAATTTCTCCTCCTCCCGGTATATACTTTTTTCTTACCTTCTTTTACGCTCACCTGACGACAGCGATTCATCATTTCCTCTCTTTCTGCACGTTTCGATGCGCCATGCCGATTTCTGTCATGTACGTTTAGCCGCACAGTGCGTCACTCTCAATTTGATTAGTAGTGTAAACTGTCATCAAACCATATTCTTTTTATATATGTCTCGTATCATCTTGGTATTGGTGAAATGTTATTTCTTGTTTAATTATCTAAAGAATTCATATATAATATGTTATGTGTTACTTTAAAGGGTACCGGAATTTTTTCTGGGAAAGTAAAGCGTCACGGGCGTAATACTGACCACATTACCCCAAAAATCATGCGCCGAAGGTCTGCAAAATTTATGGTCACTAACACCATATTACCTATACGCCACTTGGCGTGACGGGGGTACTTTACTTGTTTTTTTAACTATGTTATGCGTTAGATAAATGTAAACATGTAGATTAATATTTAAAAACATGAAAAATGTTGTCTCTGAAATCTCTACCGCTAAATTGATAAAAACCTTCAGTACTGAAAGAGTTAAGAGGTTTGTTAAGTGGACGTAAATGTGCTGTATTTTTGTTTACAGCAAACTGTGATATCAGTTTTTTGACTCACAACATCAGACTTCAGTATGATCATTTTTTTAATAATGGGTTGTCTTCCATCTCCAAACAATATACGCTTGCCCAGACTAATTAGTCTGTTCCCATGGAAATCAAGGGGAGACGGAGTAGGATCTTGGTCAGTTTTGGCTATTTTGGTCAGTTTTGGTTAGTTTCGGCTAGTTTGGTCAGTTCTGGTTAGTTTCGGCTAGTTTGGTCAGTTTTGGATAGTTTCGGCTAGTTTGGTCAGTTTTGACTAGTTTGGTAAGTTTTGGTTAGTTTCGGCTAGTTTGGTCAGTTTTGGTTAGTTTCGGCTAGTCTGGTCAGTTTTGGATAGTTTCGGCTAGTTTGGTCAGTTTTGACTAGTTTGGTAAGTTTTGGTTAGTTTGGTCAGTTTAGGTTAGTTTGTTCAGTATTGGCTAGTTTGATAAGTTTTGGTTAGTTGGGTCAGTTTTGACTAGTTTGGTAAGTTTTGGTTAGTTTGGTCAGTTTTGGTTAGTTTGGTCAGTATTGGTTAGTTTTGGTTAGTTTGGTCAGTTTTTACTAGTTTCGTAAGTTTTGGTTAGTTTGGTCAGTTTTGGTTAGTTTGGTCAGTATTGACTAGTTTGGTAAGTTTTGCTTAGTTTTGGTTAGTTTGGTCAGTTTTGACTAGTTTGGTCAGTTTTGATTAGTTTGATCAGTTTTGGTTAGTTTGGTTAGTTTTGCTAGTTTGGTCAGTTTTGGTTAGTGGACAGTTTTGGCTAGTTTGGTCAGTTTTGGTTAGTTTGGTCAGTTTTTACTAGTTTGGTCAGTTTTGGTTAGTTTGGTTAGTTTTGGCTAGTTTAGTCAGTTTGGTAGTCAGTTTTGGTTAGTTTGGTCAGTTTTGGTTAGTTTGGTCAGTTTTGGCTGGTTTGGTCAGATTTGGCTAGTTTGGTCAGATTTGGCTAGTTTGGTCAGATTTGGCTAGTTTTGTCAGTTTTGGCTAGTTTGGTCAGTTTTGGCTAGTTTGGTCAGATTTGGCTAGTTTTGTCAGTTTTGGCTAGTTTGGTCAGATTTGGCTAGTTTTGTCAGTTTTGGCTAGTTTGGTCAGTTTTGGCTAATTTGGTCAGATTTGGCTAGTTTTGTCAGTTTTGACTAGTTTGGTCAGTTTTGGCTAATTTGGTCAGATTTGGCAAGTTTGGTCAGTTTTGGCTAGTTTGGTCAGTTTTGGCTAATTTGGTCAGATTTGGCTAGTTTTGTCAGTTTTGGCTATTTTGGTCAGATTTGGCTAGTTTTGTCAGTTTTGGTTAGTTTGGTTAGATTTGGCTAGTTTTGTCAGTTTTTGCTAGTTTGGTCAGATTTAGCTAGTTTTGTCTAGTTTGGTCAGATTTGGCTAGTTTGGTCAGATTTGGCTAGTTTGGTCAGATTTGTCTAGTTTTGTCAGTGTTGGCTTGTTTGGTCAGATTTGGCTAGTTTTGTCAGTTTTTGATACAAACCAATCAGCTAGGTGTTGCTGACCACTTTCAGCCCAGGTACACTAGTAGCTATGTTAGCCTGTGCATGTTTTCAAAATGAATAAATAAAGATTTCTCTTCCGGCAATCGGGTGGAAAATAAGTGACAAAAGAAAAATAGGAAAATTGCGAGATCAACATAGAACTGTCTACAAGACGCGATTCCTCCATGGGTTTAAAATACAGACAAGATTGACATCAATCAGCTGAAACGCCTTATGTTCTGGGCACATTAACTGCATAAAGGTTATAAAATATGTTACCATTCTGCATGAAACAAGGAAAGAGGGAAAAAAAACTTTACCTAGTCCCAATTTTGGCATCCTGGTTCATATCTTTTTTTTTTCTTTACAAGAACGGTATATCAATGGCCGCATAAATATATAATAACATGAGATGGGAAATAAGGAAAATGTCAAGATTCCATTTCCGAGAAAGCGAGAATTTACGAGAGGGGAGGGGATGGTTGAGAGAATAGAAAGACATACGGAATAAACGAGAGAAAGAGGGGAGATTAAGAAATGTTTAAAAGAAAGTTTATTTTTCATCTTGCGATAAATTAAAGAATGTTAAGTTTTCGTAATGACTATTTATATTATGTGTATGCTATTAGAATTATGTTTATACTGCGCGAGCACTGTTGTATTTATTGTACAGGGTGTTTATAAAGTCTCACTACACTTGGTATCTAGGTCAATTTGAAAAAAAATGTTTATGACGTCATCACAATATGTGCTCCCACTGTCAATTGTGCGATACACACGGGTAGTTGTTCAAAGATTTATAGCAAGATTTCCTGAGAAACAACCTCCTCATCGCATTACGGTTAGAAATTTGTTGAATAAGTTTATTGCTACTGGAAATGTGGAAGATGCTCCACGATCTGGTAGGCCTGCTGTGAATGATGAAATATGTTTAGATATCCAAGACAGAATCCTTAAAAGTCCAGACAAGTCATTAAGAAAACTGTCGCAACAAGTGAACTTACCATTGGGCACATATTGTGATGACGTCATAAACATTTTTTTTCAAATTGACCTAGATACCAAGTGTAGTGAGACTTTATAAACACCCTATATAATAAGAATATGCTATTACATTTGGTCTATATTGTATGTTTGCTAGTGTATATAGACTACACTGTATGTGGGCTTATGTTGATAAAGACATATAATAATATAGGGCAGCAATGAATCTTATCATAGGAAAAAATACAGTGGGAAAAATATGTTTTAAAATACTGTAGCTCGTTTAGCGTTAGCGTAAGTAGCCTTGTGGATAGTACGTCAGCTTGTGAGGCAGCTTAATGGTCAGCACGTTGACTCAACAAAGTAGCTTGGTGGTTAGCACAACGGCTTAGCGAAGTAGCCTGGTGGTTATCACGACGACTTGGCGAAGTAACCTGGTGGTTAGCTCGATGGCCAAGCAAAGTAACCTGGTGGTTAGCACTCTGTCATGACGACGTAGCTAGTGGTTAGCACGGTGGCCTGGCGAAGTAGCCTAGTGGTTAACACGACGACCTGTTGAAGTAGCCTAGTGGTTAGCGCAACGGCTTGACGAAGTAACCTGGTGGTTAGCTCGATGGCCAGGCAAAGTAACCTGGTGGTTAGGACTCTGTCATGACGACGTAACTAGTGGTTAGCGCGACGGCTTGACAAAGTAACCTGGTGGATAGCGCTCTGTCATGACGACGTAACTAGTGGTTAGCACGACGGCTTGACAAAGTAACCTGGTGGTTAGCACTCTGTCATGACGACGTAACTAGTGGTTAGCACAACGGCTTGACAAAGTAACCTGGTGGTTAGCACTCTGTCATGACGACGTAACTAGTGGTTAGCACAACGGCTTGACAAAGTAACCTGGTGGTTAGCACTCTGTCATGACGACGTAACTAGTGTAGTGGTTAGCACAACGGCTTGACAAAGTAACCTGGTGGTTAGCACTCTGTCATGACGACGTAGCTAGTGGTTAGCACGGTGGCCTGGCGAAGTAGCCTAGTGGTTAACTCGACGACCTGTTGAAGTAGCCTAGTGGTTAGCGCAACGGCTTGCCGAAGTAACCTGGTGGTTAGCTCGATGGCCAGGCAAAGTAACCTGGTGGTTAGCTCGATGGCCAGGCAAAGTAACCTGGTGGTTAGCACTCTGTCATGACGACGTAACTAGTGGTTAGCACAATGGCCAGGCAAAGTAACCTGGTGGTTAGCACTCTGTCATGACGACGTAACTAGTGGTTAGCACGGTGGCCTGACGAAGTAGCCTAGTGGTTAGCGCGACGGCTTGACATAGAAGCATGATTGTTAGAACGACTGCTTGACGAAGTAGTCTTGTGGTTTTACGCGACGGCCTGGTGAAGTGGCCTAGTGGTTAGCACGACCGCCTGGCGATGCAATAATCACGTGTTTATATCCCAGCATTACGTTCTCCAATACATGAAGCAAACAATGAAACATAGACCGTTCCCGCTGATTTAGGACATGTAATAACAGCGTGGAAGAGCACTAAACTCATCTAAACATCAAATACAATGGCTATGTATATAAAACATGAGAAAGATATTATTCAATCCATTTTTGACAATCGAAACAAGAAAAATAGTTCTTAAATGTTATGTAGTCAGTCTTAACACATGGATGTGAATCATGGACAATAGGACAACAGACAAGAAAATCACTGGAGTTTGTAGAAATGTGGTTTTACAGAAGAATGTTGAGAATACCATGGGCAGCTAAGAAGAGTAATGAAAATGTTCTGAAAGAGGTCAAAGCATAAAGAGAGCTAATTTCCAACATTAGGAAGAAACAATTATCATTTTTTGGCAATGGAATGAGAAGAGAACAACTGGAATATATTGTAACAACTGGAAAAATTGAGGGACGAAGAGACAGAGGGAAGCAAAGAGAAAAAATACCAGACAGCTTAAGAGAATGGTTTGGCTGAAAGTCAACAATAGAAATGATAAATAACTGTCGTGATCGAAAGTTGTGGAGAGACATGATCACCTACGCCAGCGTGCCCGGTACTTGATGATGATGATGTAAGTAAAAAGTAAAGATTCAATCCTATTCGTACGGGGAACATGGTGTTGGTGACTTTATATTTTTGACGGTTTAATAAAAGAAGAGTTTAATTTTTACCCAACCTTTCATTCTTTCCCAAAACATAAACGTTACTCCCCCTAACGTTGTATGATAAGCAGTATCCTTTTACCAAATTAACATGAAGTCTGGAGACGTCTTCTGCTATGGAGATTAAACGTTATCGTAAGGTTTTGGTATGTCTTCTCTTATTTGCATCGTATCACAAATATGAAGAAAAAAAAATCACAGGTAGATACAACAAGCAATCGGAGTACATGATAATCTTATCTTTTTTTTTTATTTCGTTCGCCAGCTTTTACCTCTCAAGTCACTAGAGACTAGGAACTGAATTTTGCGTGTTAATCCATTTTTTTCCTGGCAGCCGTGTGCTCAGGGGTCCCTCGCCGTACAGGCAAATAACTCCGATTTCGAAGGTACTCATATTTTTTTACCGTCGATGAGTAATTGACGTTTCAAGCCGGGCCTCGCTGCTGAGACCAGTGGTGGTTGCGGCAGAGAGAAAACATAAATATAAATCCCAACTGGTGTAGCCGGGATTTGAACCCACAACCTCTCTATCTCGAGGCCGGCGTCTTGCCTCGAGACCAAACAGTACCCCTGATAATCATTTGACTGATGTGAAGACAAGAAAATTGAAATTATTTGGCCACATAGCTCGATCGTTAGTCTAATAAAGACTATCCAGCAAGGATATATGACATGACGGAGAATGAGAGGCAGAGAGAGAGAGAGAGAGAGAGAGAGAGAGAGAGAGAGAGAGAGAGAGAGAGATGGCAAATTATCATAAAATGGGCAGGTCTCGACTTTGCAGCGTTATAAAAATTGACTGAAGATGACACGGAATAGAAAAGGTTGACGAGGTTTGTCCAGGGTGACTCCCAATGTTGTGGGATGAAAAAGAAAGAAAAACAATGTGGCAGCTTCGGAATTCTTCAAGATTCCTTCTCGTTTGTAGTTGTTTTTAGCTGTTTCTAGAGCACTTGACATTGATTAAAATTGCATATCATACATTCTCATATTTGTAACGCTATTTGCATACACATTTTGAGGGGACGCTCAAAAATATGAACACTGGTTGGACCATACCTACCAACCCCATACTCGCTCATGATAATTAGTTTTCATTCTTCGTTAAACTACCCTACCCTACAACACATCTACCAAGTACATCTGTTGGTGTTTGTCGGGGTGGAGTATCCGCTTGGTCCCGTTACAAATGTTAATTTATTAGCGGATTGCTTTTCAGTTTGTTTTGTCTAGGGACTGTGCATTCGAAGGAACTGAGATTCTCTGTTCGTGACTGCTTCCTTATATTTTTACTTTCTCTCCTTTCCTGTAAGGAAACAGTTGTTTAAGACATGTTGTGTTTTTAACTGGAATTTTACCTCTTCCTTATACGCGCATCGCCACTTCTTGCTTGGAACCATAACATCAGCTCTTGTATTTAAAACTATAACTTCAGCTCTTGTATTCGAAACCATAACTTCAATTCATGTTATCGAAGACTTAAAACTCAATGTAAGCCGCACATTTTAATATTGTATATGGTCAGCATGTCAAGATTATCTTACAATAGATTTAAGTGAGAGAGAGAGAGAGTGT